>JAFBJS010003729.1:78420-102604 GCA_016785265.1 Paraplagusia blochii
CTAAATGTCCTCTTTGTCCTTTCTCTTACCTGTCTCCTACCTGGTAGCACCATCTCTTGTCCCTCCTCTGAACATGTCCAACCCATCTCAATCTGGCTTCTCTAGCTTTTTCTCCAAACCTTCCTGTCTGTGTTGTCCCTCTAATCACCTCATTCCTGATCCTGTCCATCTGAGAATCTCAGCATCTTCCCCCAAGGCAATTGATAAATTACATTTCGAGTATAAAACTCAGCATTGAGTCTGTTTCAAAGTTTAATTTAATAATTTCTCAAATTTAAAAATGGCTGCTCAATTTGTACATTTGGACAACCATTGAGGGAAAGATACTGTTAGGTCTGTCTGTCCCTGTTCCTGCTGTGTATAGTCTGTGTAATCAGTGTGATCACACTCACCTGTGTCTCTGTCAATCAGTCTCACTTGGTCACCTGGTGCCCTCAGTATGAACAGTATATCTATATACTGTATATATATATATATATATATATGTGTGTGTGTGTGTGTGTGTGTGTGCCCTTCTCCCTGACTCAGTCTTTGTTGCATCAATGATGTCTGTTTGTTGCCAGGCATCTTGTTTGTTTGTTTCTTTTGTTCTAGTTTACATTGTTTGCATCCCTTTGGTTCTTTTCTCAGTTTCCTCAGTCTGTTCTTTGTTGAGTTTCCCTGTTAAAACTCTGTTTCACCACTAAAGAGAACATCAGAGGTGACTGCATTTTGGGTCCTACCTGCTTCCTGGTTTATAGGGATGTTACTCATTCAACAACAGAAGAAGAACTGACCCTCAACACATACTTCAATTTTTATAACAAATGTACTATTATGATACAACAAATTAGGCCATAACACACCTATGAGACCTGTGTCATATAAAACCGTCCCTCAGTTTCTCTCCCTGCGGCGAGGACAGTTCTCAGCAGTGAAGGTTTGCAGTGAGACTGGTTACTTTGTCCTTGAAGGAAACGTCAGCAGGATTCATGTTGAGGTCAGTTAGTAATGATTTTTTTTTTTTTGGTAGAGACCCTGAAGACACTTCTCCTCATTACTTGAATGAAGTCATCAGGACAGTGTGAAAGTCAGGTGATCAGCTGAACTTTGTGGCCTTCAGTCATTGAACAGAAACACATCCTGATGAAGTCAGTGAATTGGATGAGAATGTGCTGGAATGTTGGACATAATGTCATAAAGTACAGTGATGGATTTATTTCGTGTCTGTCCTTTTTTTTACGTCTTTTAAAATAAAAATTGCTTCTGGGTCGCAGTGGTAGCAGCTCTGTAAGGCTACAGGGTCTAATCCCTCAGCTGCCAGGTTACCACAGAGGTCCTCTGTTCATAGCACTGTCCCAACCCACATAACTTCCAGTGGTCTCACCACCCACAGGAAGACTGATAGTAATAGCAGTGTGATTTGGGTGGCACTGATGGAGACTGCTGCACCTGTGACCTGGATACTGACAGGTAGATGAAGATGCATAACTGAAGTAATATTGCTTTTATTTAGTTTTTATTTGTTTAAGTTTAATAGTTAATATATTTTCCCATCTTTTCGTCTTTCCTTATCATCTCTTCTCCCATCTGTTCTAGATTTTCTTGAGATTGTCCTTTGCTTCCTCTTGTTCCTTCTTTACTTCATCAGTGTTACCTCTTTAATTTAGTCCCAGGTCTCATTTTTTTGCCTCGATTTTTACTTTTCCGGTCTGTGTATTGTTTTTACAAATGTTTAATTATAGGAAATGTGGCCTAATGTATTTAATCAGAAATAAATGCAGCTGTCAAGAAAACATAAACAGGAATAAGATTTTATAAAAGGACCGGATAAAATATTTTAAAAAATCGAAGCGATGATAAAACAGAAACACATTTTGAGCTGTTTTTAGTGGAAACAGTGACGCTCCAGGCCTCGTCACCATCACATGACGGTGATCCTGTTCTGTCTGAACTGTGTGGAAAAAAGGTGGGATTAATCCGCTGACACAGCCTTAGTCACGTGGCTAAGCCAAGAAGACAAGTGTGTCACCAGGTGTAAGGACGAGTGTGATGCGGTGAGAAGAGTGTGATGCACAGGGACCGTAGGCTGTTGGCACCACGTCCTACTGCATCACTCCTGTTATAGCTTACACAGCTGAATCTACACCATCTCTCCCATGAGCAACACAAACACAACATGTCTGCCGCTCCACCTGCTCAAAGACAAACTGATCCTCTGTCCTGTAGACAACGTAGAGTAGCTTCACACTGTCAGATGGGAGAAGTCTTTATCTTCTACTCTTCCTGTCCTATTAAATGGCCTGGAAGCGCCTGGCCTGAACTGTGGATCAATCTCTCTATCTTCTAATCTCTATTCACTGAGAGTCAGATTTGAAGGTTAATGTCTGTCTTCCACCGTCTGAGGCAAAAGAAAAAAAAAACCTATTCAGTATATGGCTTACAAGTAATTTGTCATCTATCAATGTATGTAATCTATCAATGTATCAATGTATGTACAAGTAAATTGAACAACTTGAGAGGACAATGATGGACACACTGGATAAATAAAACCTTGTATTGATGTAAAAAGCTGTTTAGAAAAGTTACAAATAAATCTTGTAATAGTTTAAAGAATAATGCAGCTGTCAAATGCAGTTATCTTATATTAAGTTATTGCAGATAAGTTTTTATGTTATGTTACATTATGCCATTTTTTTAGATGTCTTGGAACATAATTTTTACTTCTTATAGAGGTTAAACCGATCCACATAGTTGTATTGTTGATCATGTTGTTGTAAGCTAGATAAATACTGCGGTCACATACTCAATATGAGGAAGGAAAGCAAACCTCTTGTCATTGAAATGTAAAACGAAATGTACAGTATTTAACCCGGGGAGCAGGGACTGAGATGGGGCCATGCTCAGTGGAACTCAGTGGTAACTTGGCAGATGGTGAATTCAAACCTGGAACCCTTCTCTAGACCCCAGCCCTGTTTCTAGGCCGGCACTACCACTTTTTTAAACATGCAGAGTTTTCAATGACAAAACCCGCGACAAAGAAAGAGCTCATATCAGAGAAGTAAAAGGTTCAGGTGAAACTAATGAGAAAGAGCACAAAAATCATTAATAATTAATATTGCTCTGTGTCATCCTCAGTCATCACTGTACTGTTCTATTAGGACAGGATCAGACACTATAAGAGAGGTGAGTTCAAAGTCCTGCCCATGGGCCAACTGTGGATCAGTAATAGGTTCAATTTGTCCCCTAGTGGAAAAATGTGGCATTAATGGATGATTAACCAAACATAATAAATTATATAGAAAAATTTAAAAATGTATCTGTCTTTAAATAAACGCTATCTCCTGTGTTGTAGTTCTTTGATTTTGAAAGTCATGGTCAAATAATTTTTAATGTAATTTAATTGAATCTGTTTGCTGAGTCACAGTAAATTATTCCACTTTGTCACTCAGACAGAGCCTTATTATTATACAATAAATGCAAATCTTAGTTTTTCAAATTTGTTGTTGTTTTAACTCTCCCTTCTTTTTAGCACTATTGGCCAAAAATGATTACAAGTACCAGACTAAATATTACTTTTTTGGAAGGTTTTTCATCACAGATTCAGACACATTGGTCGTTTTTTTGAGTAAAAAATATTGTTGGACTGTGTGCAGCAGCAATTTGCTGTTGGCTGCATGTTTTGCTGGGATTCTAATTATTGTTTTTTTTAAAAAAAGTAATTGGCCAACAAAAGTTACCTCCAATGAAAATATGACATCCAGAGGGTTAAGTGGAATTCTTGCCTTAGTGGGCAGATGCTGCGTAGTATATTTTACTGTAGAAATGTACTTACTCTGTGTGAGGCCCTGCTGTCCCACTGATAGGTGACAATTTCTTTAAAGTCTATTGCTTTTTTGTTGTCTATGCTTCAGGTTTTGTGTCACCAATTAGAGGCATGTTGCACTGGTAAAAGTGCAGGTCGGGAGACTCACGTGAACGAAAACAGTAGAATTCATGACACACAGAAGCTGTGAAGGTGTGATTTAAGGACAAGAAGAGAACTTTCATTAAAAGAATGCGTGGGGAGTTCAAAAGAAGTTTAGTCTGTGTGTAAGAGGACAAGAAAGAAGAAGAACAGACAGTGGTGCAGAGGAAAAGCCCAATTCCTGCATTGTACTCATTACACAATAAGCACAGCAGTGGCTAAAGAAGCAGAAAATCCAATTACGGAAGCTGTTGCCCCCTCTACTGGTGAATGGCCAAGAGGGACAACAGCAAAATATATGGCAAAATGATTTCAGACCCTAAATAGCTTCTGTCCTTGCCATAGTTGCAGCTGCGACTGCAGCAGCTGATCATGATGATGATGATGATGATGATGATGATGATGGTGACTTTTTTTCTCAAAAACGAAGGTGTGATATTATTATAAACAAACTAATGATTAAGTGTCCAAGTCTGTATGACCCCAACATTTAAAGAAATTAATTTTGTAATTAGAGATAGAACTCACATTAAAAGAAGTATTTTATCAATTTTTGTTACATTTTGCCCCCTTTTTTATGGAAATATTGATACTTTTTTTGCCATTTTAATTTTTCTGTTGTAGTTTTGTTTGGTTAAACAGTGGTTAAAATAAATATATTTAAAGCTACAGTTTAACATGTAAATCTAAAAAAACGTTACTTTAGAAGTAAATACATTTCACTGTCCTTTTGTCAACTATTACCAAAACACTAAAAAAAAACCCTATGATCAGAAAAAACTATTTTATTTCGGGACTAATGATTGTCCCCTGGATATAAAAATGCACCTGGAGCTAAAGAGCTGTGTGTCGAAACATACATCATTTTCTCCTCTTTATGTACATAAGTTACATAAACCTTAATGCTTTACAACTAGATTGTGACTTTAAGACACCAGTTATAATATATAATATAGTTAGAAATATACTCTAACTCTGTTGCCATCGTTTTGTTCTTTTCTTAAGTTGCTTGATAGTCACCTATAGAGGTACAGTACGGTACAGTACAGTAGTGCAGATTCTAACTGGAAACGCTTCCACCCAAGCACCTAATAATGGCATACAAAGGGCAGGCAAACTGAGAAAATGTCAACAGAGGGCAGCATTGCTACAATTTCACAACTCATTTCCAATGCCCTATTAAAATGTAATAATATTTTCAGGCCCTCAAGGGGGACCAGTCATTCAGTAGTCATTAAACGAGGGCAGTTATTCCTGGACAGTGCTGTAGTCCAGTCTGCAGATATGCACATATGCAAATGACTATTTACTCTATAAGATTACATTTATGGTTTTATGAGAAAAACCATATAGAAAAACCAGGTACGAATGTGGCGGCAGTGGTTGCCTTCCAAGTAGGAAAGTGCACCTGGTTCCAAGACTTCGGGTTTAAATCCACCAGCTTCCAGGCTTTCACTGAGTTGCTCTGAGCATAGTGTCCTATCCAACATAACTTCCAGTGGACTCACAGTCTGCACAGTATGCGATCTGGCTGGCATCGGCTGCCCCTGTGATCCGTTAGATAAGACGGATAAGCTGATGAAGATGAGTGAATGTTTACACATAGAGGACACACAGCCTCCATACAGGAAGTCCAGATCTGGGATCAAACCAGTGACCTTCTTGTGATCCTCTCCATTGTGTGACCCCATTTCTAACAACACCAGAAAAGGTTGCACAGCATTAGAACATTTTGCTGTATCATTTTAAAAGAAGTTTGCATTGCAACAAACCGCAGAGTCCCTCTGCCTGGAGGCGGCGGTTACTGTACAGTACATTTACAACACTGTGCATTTAAAGACTGCTGCAGTGTTTCTATTAAAATACACCCAGTGCAGAGGCCTCTGATCAACCAGAAGGCACTGACTGTCTGTATGACCCCTAACCGTCAGGCCTGGAGGTGGGTGACATTATCTGTCACTGTTACGCACACCCTCAAAAAACACCCACTCACCCAGGCCTGTTCTCCTTATTAAAAGAACAGTAGACTCTTTTCCCTATGCATATGCATTATGCTAATAAAGTCATCAAGTCCATGTGTGCAGAAGGAGAGCAGAGGTGCAGCACCGTGGGTGTGAAGTGCTGTATTTTTATAGTGGCGTCTAAAGTGTAAATCCGATTCTCTCAGCTTCAGGCAACACGAGATTGGGGGAGGAGGATAAACAGGGGAAGAGGAATCAACGTGGCCAGTGGGGGGAGCTGTGGAGCGGGGGGTTATTATAGCTCCTGAAACATCAATTCGTGATTATTCCTCCCCTGTCAAAGTCTTATCATTTCAGCCGCAGCACCCTGACTACGCACTGTAATCCTTTGCTCGTCAGATCAACATTCCTGCCTGTGGTGCTTTACCGTGACACACGGTCAACTTCCCCCTACGTCATCACGGATTTCATTTAGACAGTGGGATCTGCAAGGGTTTAAACCAAAAAAAAAAAAAAAGTGAAAGGGTTTGGACTCACCTGGTGAAAATGTCTCCCGCGACAAAGAGCAGAGCCAGACTCCACAGTAGGAAAGTTGGGATCTCCATTCCACGAGATTTTATCATTAAAGAAATATATAAACTTCCCCGATTTTGGAGACCAGGAGCAGAAGCCAGGGAGTTTTATTTCAGTGCGCTCCTCTGAAGGTGCTGCGCCGCGGAGCGCAAAGTAAAGTGATGCGCTGGTGATAGTGAAGAGGAAGATGCCGAGGAAGAGGATGCTGCTGAGGAGGAGGATGTTGTCGGTGGTGCTGTTGGAACTGATGAAGATGTGGATGTTGACCCCATGATCGGCGAACTCCGGGATTCCTCTCCGCGTCCAGGTGCGCAAAGAGGGGGAGCGCACCTGAGGAAAAAGAAAAAGTGCAGCGACGCACGGCAGAAGATGCAACTCGGTTGGTCCCCCAGCAACAGAGTGAAGAGAGGGAGATGAAGAGAGAGTGAGAGAGAGATAGAGACAGAGAGCGAGAGGCAGAGAGAGGGAGGGAGAAACTAATCTGTCATCTTTTCATTCCTCTAAACTAGATCCAATCTGACCACAGACAGAGGTCGTCACGAACGTTGGGATTTTATCGGATTATATGATATTTCAGACATATATATGTCCTTTACATTAATTGAATAAACTTGTGTGCTCCCTCTAGTTCTCTCTCTCTCTCTCTCTGTCGCTGATGCTTTGAGGAACAAACAAACAAACAGCAGATCCTCGGTTTCTCCTCCTGCAGGGAGACATGTGGGTGTTGGAGGAGTCCTGCAGGTCCTAGATTATTTGTTCAAGAGAGAGAGATTTCCCCCAGTACAGCAAAAAAAAAAGTGCAGCAGTAGTTGGTTGTCATGGCATCAGTGGTTCATCTAAGTAGAAGAAAATAAGTAAAATGGTTAAAGAACAAAGAGAGATTCAAGGTTCAAAAGTTTCCATATCCACAGGAAGAAAGATTTTTCAATGTTTAACAAAATGTTCACTTTGATGTCCAGTGAAGTCTGAATAAAATAAATTAAACAAAACAGCACAAACAAAACCAATAATTCAGGTTAGTTTGAATAAATAGCATTAGGTAGAAGAAAGGAGGCAGAGCTGGAGGTGGAGGAGATGGTGAGATTTCCTTTAGGAGAGACAAGGATGGACAGGATCAGGAATGAGGTGATTAGAGGGACAACACAGACAGGAAGGTTTGGAGAAAAAGCTAGAGAGGCCAGATTGAGATGGTTTGGACATGTTCAGAGGAGGGATAGTGGATACATTGTTAGACGAACGATTCTAGAGATGGAGCTACCAGGTAGGAGACAAAGAGGAGGTTGGAGTCAGAGTAGAAGATACAGAGAACAGGTGGAGATGGAAAACGTTGATTTACTGTGACAACAATGTTACATATAGGAGATGAATACTGAATGCATTGTAAAACTAGAAGAACATTGTTGTAGGACAACTGAGGAAAATGGTGTGTTAATTTATTTGATTTGTCTTGATATAGATATAAAAAGATGTTTATTCTTCAGGGACAAATCTATCAATACCATAAAAACTGATGCTTCTGTCTATTATGACCATGATATTACATCATGCCGTCTCTTCGGTGTGAAGTTGTATTTTTTTTCTTGGTCGTAAGTTAATCTGATGAAGGTCTCGTATCTACTGTGATCCTTTTTGGGGATCAACATTTGACCATGGGCAACATATTCTTTCCCATATCTGTCCCCCTACAGTCCTGTACTTCATTTCTGAATGCAGAAATGTTCTCATCACTGTGCTGCATCGATGGCAACTGAAAATATATTTTATTGAAAACTTCCCAGACTTCATTCCTTCACCTGTCTTCCGAGAGGCTCCCTCTCTTCTGAACTGAACCAGCAACCCTCATTCTGCCAAAAAATTGTGCAGCCTTTCGTTTTTTCCCCTCATTAAAATTAGGCCTAAGTTCTTTCTCGTGTGCAGTTCCTGAGAGATGGAGTGCACCTGCCCTGGATTCTGTCGCCTCGTTCTGGGGAGCAGAGACAGTTTTTTGGAGCTGTGACTGTGGATTCAAACCATGCACCGTGGCTTCCTCGCACTGGATCCTCCATTTAGACTTTGCACACGAAGTTCTGTTGACATGAAGGTACCAGGCTGCAGACACTGTGTGGGTTCTGTGCCACTCAAACATGGTGGTGTAACTATTTATTCATCACATCTTCTCATAGTCTTCCTCTCCAACTCTCCTGTTGATCTATTCTCTTTAGGTCTTTGTTTCCCTCGGAGATACTTTGCTCTGTCTTTATCTCTTCAATAAAATTCTGAATCACACACGCTGGTGCTCACATGCATGCTTGTGCTATTTATTTATTCAGTCTCCCATGGTGATAACAGAATATTTCTGCATCACAGCGTTTTAGTGCTCGGTACAGCAGAAACCCACTTTTTTTTTCTTCCTTTCCTCCCTATGCTGCTGGAATTTTTCCTCACCATGAAGAAGGTTTGAAAAAAGGCAAAGAATAAGAAGAGTTCTAGTGAGAAGAAAATATACTTCATTGTGCAAAAGCATCAGTGATCAAATGGAAATAGTCCTACTGTAAATCAGATATGACTGCACAACCCCCTCGTGTTTGACAAAAGATTTTGCTCGACATACAGATTAACCATTCTTTGTGAAGCAGCTGAGGATATTTCTGCTGTGAATGTTTCGACTGAAATAAACTGGCTGAAGCACTAGCTGAAATTTATTGTAATAGCAAAGGTAAAGAAAAAATACTGTGGACAGGGCTTCACAAAAATGATTGTGAGAACGGCTTTCTCAAAGGTCTAATATTTTATGCTTAAAAACAAAACAAAATTCTGGCTATATTTTTCTACACTGTTCCATTGAAGCTTATGTGTAAAACCCAAGGCCCGAGGGCCAGATGTGGTCCCTCAGGTCATTTTGTATGGTCTGTGGGAGCTTTTTTAATGCAGCGTCTCATTTTCTTCACCTAAAGATTAGAATGATTTTACAACACAGCAATTAACAAAATTCATTCTCTCTGTGCTTCTTTCAACTTGTCCCTTATTTAGGGGTTGTCACGGTGACACTATACCTTTTCCATGTCACACCGTTCTCTGTATCTCCTACCTTGACTCCAACCACCTCCATGACCCCCCCACTGCATCCATCAATCTCCTCTTTGTCTCCTACACAGTACATGACCAAACCATTTCACTCTGGCTTCTATAGCTTTATCTCCAAACCTTCCTGTCTGCATTGTCCCTCTAATCACCTCATTCCTGATCCTGTCCGTCCTTGTCTCTCCTAAAGAGAACCTCAGCATCTTTACCTCCTCCACCTCAAGCTTTGCCTCCTGTCTACTCCTTTTCCTTTTCATTTACTTTAAATTAATAATTCTAAACATTCTAGAGCATGTATTAATATGTTATGGAGTGGATACATCTATAGTCTTCTATTTACAAAAGGCCTTTCAAGGAAAGTGGGTTGTTGTGGCTCCCTGGTAAAAGTTCCCTGAGTTTAACACCACTGTATTAAATAAAAGAGAAATATTTTGATAATAAGTTTTCAAACATACATTAAAAAAAAACTAGTGGTTATCTTTCCCTAACCGTCAGAATCAATGACTGAGATGATGTGATAGCCTGTTAGCTCTCGATGCTCACTTTTACAAACGTCACGGGCAAAACAGAATATATTTATCCATATTTACATTTTTTAAAAATATTTTTATCGTATGTTAATAGTTTAATTTTCACAGAAGAGTTTGGTGTTGGTGTTTGAGAGTGCACAAAAAAATGTATCTGTGCTCTCTGTTGAACCTCCGCTTCCTTGACTACTGTTGTCACAGACGTCTCGTCTCCAAGGAAATAGTAACAAATATGGCGGACCAGTCAGACGTGTGTTAGGGAGAAGTATACTCAGGTATCAGCCCCAGTCGTCAATGAGGCTAACTTCGAAGAGGTAACAACGTACAAAAAATATATAATTTTAGCTGTACCGCTAAAGTTGCGTTATTCTTTTGTGTGTTCGACTAATGTAGCGGCTAATTCACCAATAAACGCCACCGAGCTGATTATGAGGCTTCCATATATTTCATTCAGACAACACCAAACATCACATTCAACATCGTTACTGCACGGCATTTTAGAATATTTAGTATAATGTGCAAAGTCGCTGAAGCAGACCTGTCTCTGTTTATTTAAAGTGATTAAAATGGAAGAATGTGACAGAGACAGTCCGTGTGATGTGTTGTTGGACAGCTGTGGACAGATGGATGTTCCCCTCAGCTCTGGGCACTATTCAGATGGTAAGACTCTCGTCGGAGAAAACAATTAAAAGTTATTCAATAAACTTTTTATTTTATTATTTATTATTATCTTTTTAAGCAAATATTTTCACTGCATCACTGAACACATCTGCTTTATTCAGAGAAAAGGGTTTAATGTTTGTACCTTAATCAGGAAAATACATGGCAAAATGAAATACGACTTCTGTTATAAAGTACATTTTATTATACTGATTATACTGATACTGATGTATATATTTTAATCTTTCCAGGGTCGGCCCAAGATTCCTTCTTTTCATCAGATTTGGACTGGATAGAAGAGCTGTCAGAGTAAGTTTTTAAAATGTATTTGTCCTTTTGATATAACATGACATGATGCAAAACTGATGTTCGTAAACAACATAATAGATCTGTTAGATTGTTTTAAAATTTCAAAACCATGATGTGCTGTGGCAAACCCTGAAAAGGGGACCAGTTGAAAGGAAAAATAAGCAGATTTCAATTTCAATACTTCCAACACCTCAAGCACATCACGTGACTTTGTTTCAATTTTGCAATTCACTAAACGTCATTTGTCCAAAGAGAGGATGTCGCCGACGGTGACCTTGCGCCGGTGGCCGATTCTGGTAAGAAGAGGACTTGTGCCGAGACTGCACGGATGTTCAAGCTGAGGCGAAATCTGGACGAGCTGGACTCATTTCACCGACAGAAGGAGCATGACGTGCTGCAAGCCAGGTCTGTATCTACGAAATACCAGATTTCCTCAGCCACAGTGTCTGCCAGAAACACTCAAGTCTGTGCCCGTGGTGGAAAAACTTTGCATTTCCTTCTGATTGGGATAATGAAAGTGAGATAACGCCAGTGGAACTGGCAAGAAATAGTGATCTTTTCAGTTCCTTGTCAGGTCTCCTCTTATAGAACCAATCATTTCTCCAACAATTGATTCAGCAATTTGCACGAAATCATTTGAGCTGAAAAGAGAACATTTCCCATAATGTCCTCTCAGCCTCGATGTTCTTCTCTCTTTTTATGTGTCTGCACTGCGAGTCATCAAGCAGCCGATGAACTGAACTGTGCTGCAGTCTCCGTCAAAGGAACGTTTCCTCATTTTCATTTTAGTGCAAAACCTCAGAGGTCATTGTAAAACAGCACGGCTCTCTGATCAAACATGACTTTAATGGATCCCGAACGCGCCTGTCTTTCAACCGGTCGGCACTTTGGCTTTTACCTTTTACACACAGATTGTTGTGTTGCAGTGTGCAGAAGCAAATCTGGACATTTTGAAGCTGTAGAGGTGTGTGTGTGACTGTGTTTAAATGTGTGTAGCCTCAAATATTTAAAGTCTTCATTAGATTGCTAGAGCTGACAAAATTGCCCCCATCTCTTCGCCAAGGCCTCAAGGAAATCCATTAGCATTGATTCTTTGAACATATGGAACAGTGAGAGCCTTCGTAAATGGTCCATCACACTGTCTTTGATCCTTTTTTTCTGTCCATATCAACTCAATGACTTGTGGATTGTCCACCACACTGTTTTTTTTTTTAGGGAAGCCCTGGGTCTTTGTAAACAGAATGTTAAAAGTTTGCTGGAGCAGAAAGTAAACTTGGAAAAAGAAATAAACCAGCAGAAAGCTGCAGACAACAGGTAAGATCAAGTGACAGTTAATCCATTAGTTTACATCACATGTAGTTATCTAGAAAGATTGAAGTTTGTATAATATTTCTATATGAATTTTGTTTCCAGTAGTTAGAAGCAAACTAGAGCCATAACTATTGAAATTTTTTATGATGAGGAAGATGTAGTAATAAGCTGAAACTAAAGACAACAGACAACATGAGGTTATATACTTATATACAAGGATAACTAAAGGTTTACTTGAATAAAATGTAAATTGAAATACTGTTAACTTAAAATAAGATTGCCAACACAGCAATAAGCAAGAGAAAAAGAAAATAGCAGATGTAAACAAGCATAATAATAGATTTTGAAATATGACTGGAGTCTAGCCCAGAAATATGTAGAGCGTTGCTGAAATCTAAGAGCTAAAATTGAACATGACTGAAAGGTGGACCTGAAATAGAGGACAAATTAACCCCAAAGAGCTTCAGTGAAAGCTGAGGTGTGCAGATTTAAAAGCTGAAGTTTAAAAGTGAGTAAAATATTTTGAGAGAATTAAACGGCAGAAGATTAATGAGAGGTTGATTCCCTTCATTTTTGGGGGTTTTGCAGTGTGGCAGTTTTCCGCTTGCAAGTCCAACACAAGAGCCTGAGTCAGAAGCTTGAGAATGAGGTGTTGCTGGAGGAACATGTCAGCACTGAGCTGCAGCAGTTGGAGTGAGTCTGACATCTTTTCATGTGACAACTTTATAATGATGACAGAGGTCTGCAAGGTGAGGAATAAACAAAGAAAACTTTGCTGAAAAGATGGTAGAATAGTTGAAATGATTTTTGCACAATTTCTTAATGAATCCTTGTCTTAATGAACATATTTTAATTTTCTCTGCGTGAATGTGGCGAGAGGCTGTGGCTGATCGAGAACTGTGGGCAGTTGGTGGCCTAATGGTTAAGGAAAAAGACTTGGGTCCGCAAGGCCCCCAGTTCGAATCCCCCTACCACCAAGTTACCACTGAGGTGCCCTGAGCATGGTATCGTCCCTTCACAGTGCTCCCTGGACTCATTACGATGATGGGTTAAATGCAGAGGCATAATTTCCTGAAGGTTACTGCCAAGGGATTAAAGTTCTGAAGAAAAAAAATGCCTTTAGGTTGTTAACTTAGTTAAATCCAAACGAATTTAACAAAGACAAATGTGACAATTTTAAAATCAAATAAAATTTTATGGCAGAAGATAAAAAATCAACACAAAAAGGGTTAATTGTTAATTGACAAAAAAGTTTAGTATCCCAACATGGATTAGTATTAAAGTACCCCAACACGGAAGCAGCATCAGCGCTCTTTCTGGTAACAAGGCAGTGATGCATATAAGCATAATTTCCCATCAAATCCAAATCATTCAGATGGTATTTGAAACAAATGTAACAAATTACACTGAAATTAATCTGAGATCAAAGGTTTTAGGTTTGGTAAAAGGTGCAACAAAGGATAAAAAGGTAAAAAATCAGATATTCTATTTTTATTCTTTAACTACAAATATTCTACAAGTTCTTCTGCACTAGGATGGCTGCTACACGAGCCAGGAATAGGCAAAATAACAATGAAGGTGAGCACAGCAATGCAGCAAATGAGATGCCAACTACAATAAGAAGGAACCAGCAAACTGTGAGAGTGAAAATAGAAAAGAAAGAGAGGGGAAAGCCAAGTTTTAATCAATTATTAGTCTAGTACAAAACATAAATATAATATCATGGGTGCTAATGGGCTTGCAACACCATCACATGTTGGTTTTACATAAAAATGGAAAATATTTACATAACGGGTTTTATCTCCTTAATTAAAATATAAATGCCATTAGTCTCAGACTAACTGCTATTTTTAGATTGCTTCTATATTAAACCAACAGTGGAGCACAGATTAGGATTCCTTCTTGGCCTTCATCTACATCCTTCTGTGTCCTGCCTCCTCAGATTGGAACTGAGTAGAGTAGAGGTGGAGCTTGGCAGGTTCTCCTCATTTCGCAAGGAGCTGCAGGCAGAAGAACAGGTCTTCCGGGTCGTCAAAGCCCAGAAGGCAGTGACAAGGCTTCAGCAGGAGAGAAAGATCATCCAGAACCTGCAGCTGAGGATAAAGAATCTGAAAGAGTATGGAATAAGTGTCCATTTCTTTATTTACTATCTTGGCATTCAATGTTTTTGTCAACGTTTGATTAGAAGTGTCCAACAGGGGGTGCAAGACCCGGGGTGCCAAATAATGACAACTACACACTGGCAGATGGTGGATCATAAGCAATAAAAAATGCACGTTATACAAATATTACCAGCTTAATAGAAAGGCAGTAAAGATTGAAAACGACGTGAAAACTATTTTACGATTTTACTATTTTTAGATCAGTAATAATGGAGTAAATCTAAAGACTATATGAACATGTACTCATGTCTGTCCATAGTCAACAGGCAGCCATGATGCAGGAGCAGAAGAATCAGATGAAAAGTGAAGATGGTCGAGAAAATCAAAGTACTCCTTCTAAGGAGAGTTCTGAAAGGTAAGTAAATGCATATTATAAATCTGTAATGATATACTGCACTGTTGTAAGTCAAAAAATGAAAAAGTTCATTATTAGACATGAGTTTTAGTATTTGAGAGAACCTATTGTGATTTTTAACTTTCGCTAAATTGAAGCTATATGCACACTACACAGAATCTACAGTGGAATAAATGTATAATGCATATTTATCCCTGGTTGTGTACTGATAGTAAACAGACCACCTGCCCTTCTGAGAGCAAAAAGAAAGGTGAAGGTGGCCATGCAAATAAAACTCAACACAAAGCGGGTTCTAAGTACTTGAAGGACACATTTGAAAGGTCAGTATGAAGGAGTGTTATGAAACCCTCACAGAATGTTATACAGCATTGTTCTATATTGACTTAAAGAAAAAACTTCTTCAACTCTAGAGTTTTGTAGTTGTTACCAGTGGTGGGTCGTGAGGGCCAGCAAAGCCTTTTCTGCTGTCATTAATATAAAAATATTTTTTACCCTTAAAAAACTCTTTGGCCTTCCTCTTTGTCTCTTGCCTCCGTCTCTAGGATCAGTCTTCTCCCAATGTAATCACTGTCCCTCCTCCGAACATGTCCAAACCATCTCAGTCTGGCTTCTCCAGCTTTTTCTCCAAACCTTCCTGTCTGTGTTGTCCCCCTGAGTACCTCATTCCTGGTCCTGTCCATCCTTGTCACCCCCAAAGAGAACCTCAGCATCTTTAACTCTGCCAACTCCATCTCTGCCTTCTGTAGAATCTGGTCTAATTTCATGAAATATTCTCATCTTATGTTCATTCAGGGTACACAAGCAAGAGGTTGAAAAAGAGGAACAGGACAAGCATTTGTATGAGAAGAGAATGCAGGCTGTCACCTCACTGAAATCCAACATAGCAGCCACACAAGTAAGAAACCACTGCTGTCTGTATCAGTTCCCTTGTTTTAGTAATGACTGTAAACAAACTGCATCCCAATGTATTATTGATATTTTCATATCTGGCATATGGATGATGCAGTATACATTAAGATCAGTTCTAAGTGCGTATGTAAAGAGTGAATACTATATTTGGATGTGCATTACGTTCTCTAGAAGCTTTAATGATGTGCTGGTGCAGCTTTACCTTGTCTGACTTGCTCTAAGTCATTATAAAGCGATATATGAATGTTTTGATACACATGAACACGTGGTGATGTATATTTAAACAGATGTGTGAAAATGAATGAATGTTAAAGGTAGAAATGTGAGATTTGAAGGGCTTTATATATACATTTGAGAGCACATCATAAACATTATTAACCAGGGTCCAAAATCGTATTCATCTGAGCTTTATCTTTCTGAAATTATTACAAAATTTAACCTAGGATGAAAAATCTTTAACAACATATATTCTTTCATAACTCAAGAGATCGATTATGTTTAGTCAAAGAGAGGCTTTTTTCTATCTTGTACCCCTTTGGTATGCTGTATTCTTATTCTTCCCTGTGCCAACTGAAGTTGAGTTAAACATTAAATTTAAAGTTAATACAACTATAGGCAGATGCCTTTTTTGGGCTCGTCCGGGAATTGTACCCGGGACCTCTCGCACCTGTAGCGAGAAGCATACCGCTAAGCCACCAAGCCACTGAACATATCAGATATTTACATGTTGATATTTTGGCCTCAGTAGGGTTTGGGATTAGATTCCTGAGTTTGTAATTGGCACCTAGCTTGACCCTGAAATGATGTAGTAAAAAATTTATTTAGTAATAACATCATAATTGTCTGATAGTTAATTGTAATTAAGGAAGGAGGTGATTGTGACAAAACCCCGGTAATAATCTTTGCTAGTTACACTGTTTTTTTTGCAGGAGTGTTTACGAGCCCAACAGGCTAAAGCTAAAGCGTTAGCTCTGAAGAAAGAGGAGGAAGAAAAACAGCAGAAGGAATCGTTGCAAAATCAGGACATCGGCTCAGTTAAATATCTTTACCAACTCCAGCACTTGGACGAATTGAAAAGAAAACGAGAGTGAGTTTTCACCTCCTCCTTCATTGCTTCTCCTTCCTTTCCCCTCTTCTTCTCTCTCTACTCTTGTTCTCCCACGATTTAAACTGTCCCCTCCTTTTTTCTTCTCCTCTTCCTTTTCTTCCTCTTCTTTATTCTCTCCCATCTTTTATTTTCCTCTTCTCTCCTCAACTCTCCTCCTCTCTTGTCTCCTCTGCCTTCCCACGTGCTTGTCCTTCACTCCCACTCTATTCAGCAGGGTGTGGGTGTTTTCTCTTGCTGTATGCTGATCGGTATATGACCCCATTCCTGTATAATGCAGTGATGTCGATTAACTCTTCTCAGGGAATTTGAAGAGAAACTGAGAAAAAAGAAGGAAGCAATTGTGGCAAAGACACTTCATGAAGAAAAACATGGGAAAAGTACCAAGAAGGACCAGGCAAAAACGTCCAAACCCTCAACCACTGACAACATGGCCTCGCTCGCAAAGGCAAAAGAGGATCTTCAGATCCTCCTGGGTCCCAGACCTGCTTCACCAACAGAGAGGGGGGCGACAGCTGTGAGTGGTCTCTTTGCAAAGTGACAGAATAGGGTGACAACCTGTATTTTTACCTGGCATAACTCCATTGTACCTATGCATTTGTTTGAATAGTTTGGACTCCTCCATGACCTCAGCAGCTCCTCATCAGCCTCCTCTGATGAGGAGGATCAGGAAGGAACCAAAGATGTTGAAATGGACCAGCAGGGGCCTTCAGAAAGTCTGGCCGAGCCTGAATTTTCTGGCCTGTGGGACCAGCAGTATAAGGTTTCCTTCAACAGCAGCCACAGCCACAGCATAAGCACATCCCAGCGAGCTGCTAAAATTATACACTCATAAATCATCTCCTAGTCACAGCTGGCATTTTACTTTTTTACAGCTGGGGTTTATTGCATTTTCGGAGCATATATTTCCTACCAGGAGCAGGATGTTCAATATTTCTAGGCTTCATATATATATTCTCTATTTATTGAAAAAATATGTAGGACTTTTAGCTGTTGTGACTCATAGACTAATGCCTGATAAGAGAGTTGGGTTGCACAGGCACAGAGACAAATGTAATTTTAGCTCCAGGTAGCTGCACATCCATCTTTATAATGCAATGCCTGCGAATTAGAAATGTTGCACAATTTGTTTTTGTTGTTCATGCACAGAGTTTTACAAGTTGGTGGGTGGAGTTTTGCACACAAGCAAACAGAATCTATACTTAAGGATCAGTGCTGCAATCACTTACTTCTTAATTGACTGTTGGAGGTGTGCTATTTATACTCTATGCAAGTTGACCTGTTGCGATTTACTTGGTTTATTTCACAGTATCTCCCAGTGACTTTAACATCCTTCATATACACATATTAAATTTAAGGTGACAGCCCTCACTTCTCATTGTCCTGTTGGCTTCTGAGGTCTCTGAGAGAACCAGTGCATTGTCAGAGCCTAGAGCTCTAAGAACAGGACAAGTGGAGTGAAAGTGATGAGTTCACATAGCCCACACATCCCAATGAGACTCTTAACAAAGTCCTCAGTTACAGTTCTGTGTCACAACAGAGTGACAAGGTGTAAAAATACACAGTAAAATATAGTAGAAAAAAAACATAATGTCATTTGAAAATCACAAAAAATTACCAACTCACGTCAAATGAATAAATGCAATACACACCTTTTATGTAGCGATATGATTCACATTTTTTTTTCTGTTTTCTCTACAATTATATTTTTTAATTTATTTGTGTGCTTAATAACAATCCTAAATTTAAAAGGTATTCATTATTTTTATTAATATTATTATCTCCTTTTTTTCACTCCCATCATAACTTAAACTTTTATCTGTTTATAGTGCTATATCATAACAACTTTTATCCCAAGGCACTTTACAAACAAGCAACCAGGCGGGCTAACTAAACAGTAGCAAATACACTATAAAGTCCATTAATGGTCTAATCAAGTTCATTTGCTCCATAAGGCGAAATCCTGGGTCCAGATCACTGACACTAGAGTGCTAGGGGAGTTGGGCCAAAGATATGTTGGCAAAGTCTTGTGTCAGGCCCAGGGCAATGGGATTCTAGGGAAAGAATAGAGACTCCAGGGACACAAGATCCCCGGCAAGAAGTCTTAAGTCTACTGCAATAGTTGAATAAGGAATAGAAGGGAGAAAGGTGGGGTCCACAAAATATTGCTCTACGCGCCACAAATGACCCCAGGGGCTGCAAGTTTGAGTCCCCTGATCTACATATATAAAGCAAATAAAATATGGTTTATACTCAGTATTATTATTTGTTCATTTGTTTCTGCTCTGTAGCCAGAGAAACCCCCAAAAGAGACGCCTAAACCAAAGGAAAAGCCAATAAAGACTAGAATAAAACTGGACAAACCTAGAAAAGCTGTGAAAAAGTCTCCATTTGTGAGCAAACCAGAAGTCGTCATTTTCAAGGTAAGACATTGATTTTTTTTTTTTATCTTATACTCAACTGCCACTCTTTATGTTCAAGCCTTTGCTGACTGCTTCATACAGTGACAACAAGAATGACTCTGTCCTAGGACTTTGACATTGGAAAAACATATAAGAAGAAAATCATGCTGACAAACACCAGCAGCACGACGAACCACCTCAGGCTTCTGGGTGTCACCAAAAAACTGGAAGATTTCATCGTCATCAAGTAAGACATGAGTAAGGCTGTTCACACTATATATTCTTCATATATACATAAAATCTATATTGTTAACTCATGCTCCATCTGAGCTTACCTATACATTTCTTCAATATTTCTTGCAAATCTTAAGAAACTTTTAGACTTTGGGGCAGTGGTGGCCTAGTGATTAAGGAACCGGACTGGGTTCAGGGGGTTCCAGGTTTGAATCCACCCACTGTCCGGTTACTACTGAGGTCCACTGAGCATGGCATCATCTCCACTGACTGCTCACCGGGCTCTCAGAGTTGCCCACTGTTCACTTTGGTGATTTGGGTTAAATGGAGAGGTGACATTTCGCTGTGTGCTGTGGTGTGGACCACAATGTCACAAAGACAAGGATTTTTTACTTTTCTTTTATATTGTGCTTCTTCACAGAATTGTTACATTTACATATTTTATAGATATTTTATTTATGACATTCTCATAGATTCTTTGGTGCTTGGATCAAAGCAACATATTGACCAAATGTGTGAATGGGATGTGTTTATATGTGACGCTGCAGATGGAGAAGTCATTCTACTACCACAAGCTATTTGTGAGCCATTATGCACTCCATAAAAATCTGTTTTAATGCAATATTTTATTCTACACCGACACTAATGTGTCACTTGATTGGTTGTTGGTTGGTCCTGTATTTAATGCTGCCCACCCCATTATTATTTTTGCTGGACATTCTTCGTGAGTCTTACTCTCATCCTCCGCTCCACTGCATCTGACATGTTTACAGCAACACTTATTAAAGCCACGAAAATGTGCTGTAGGTTGGGCTGCTTAGTTAGTTCCCTGAAACACACGCTCGTGAATCCTCACGTCAGGATTTTCAACACAAGCAGTGATTGTCAGTGTGGAAGATGATGGAGTGGACATGAAAGCAGAGCCTGTCCTCCCACATATGGACACTAACTTAGATCAGCACGCTCTCAGCTTCTCTTGTGAGGCTCAGCACTGTGAGTCAGACTCCATCTCTGTTATCTCCCCACTCTAAGCCTGCTCACAGCCTACAGGAGCATGCAGAGATGCAGTGTTTTGCTGGTCACTTGTTGTGTATCACTTCTCTATCTGTTTTCACATGACTTGACTCGGTTTCCACTTCTTCCTGTTTTTTTCTGCCTGGCTGGACCAACACTCTCCCAGGTCACAGCATGGTTGGTGAGAAGCTAGGGAGGCTGTTCTGGAGCTTTGGAATCATTTGTCTAATCTTATCACTCTGTTGTCACTATACAATTGTCCTATTAGCTCAGTATTACTCAGTCATGTCCCAGAAACTGGACAAGAAACAGATAATGACATAAAATGTACACATATAACAAACTTCTATCTATCTATTTTGTTAAAAAAAAATTTTGTCAGTATTACTGAGTGGTATGTGAATACTCTAAATCATAGGTGTCAAACTCAGGACCGGGGGCCATATCTGGCCTGCAGTGTTATTATATCTGGCCTGCAAGATCATATCAAATATGTCCTAATGTTGGCCCACCAGTATAAAAGCCCAGCAAAAAGTGATGCAGGGTCTTTGTTATAGCACAGACATTTGGTCAAACTTTTAGTCTGGCAAACTTTTAACTACTAACTGTTATTATTTATAACTGAAAAATAGTGGAATAACTCAGGATAAAGACAGAAAAGGACCAATCAGACTATGACATTTTACTATTAATATCACACTATTATCTCCTTTTACGGCATACAGCTGTATATTGGCTACATTAACTGGGGCATGAAAAAGTTGTCGCAATTAAAATAATCTCTGTATCCCCATTATCATCACTTTAGTAAATACAACTTTTTTCTCATTAATATAAAATAGAAACACTGAGTTAAAAATACTATGCTCTGCAAGATAATGCCCTAATTTAATTTTTTCTTATGTCTGCTTTGTGAGAACCCAACTCTTTATTCACACTTTTAAAAACCTACAATCAGTCGTGACAAGTCTGAAACCCATGTGGCTCACCCGTCTGAAAACAGTCAACATCAAACACGGCAGGAGAGTGAAACGTAAACCAGGAACACACTGGGCTTTTTTCACACCAACCCATGATTCCCTGTACGCCCCCTCACGTTCTAAAAATGGTTTTCCCTCCCAGCGTAGGTGCAACTGTGCCAGAATGGGCTCTGCTGTATCTTCTCACTAGTGGGACAAAACAACAACAGCCTGGGCTTGCCAGGCAAAGCCACATCCAAGCTGTACTTTGCAAATGAGTATCACCTCCTCCCATATACTGCGTGTGAGAGGAAGATACCCCTCTGTGGTCCCTGTGTTCATTAGCTGAGTTGTGACATCAAGTATGAAAGTGTAGTAGGAATGGTGAGACTCAGAATTTGTTTTTGCCAGGCAAACAGTGAATGATTTTCTTGTTTGTGTGTTTATTGTTTGAATTACAGCGAGGCCTGATTTCCAGATACATTCCTTTGTCTGTGCCGCGACAAAGCAATTTTTTATGCAAATCATATTTTTCAACTCGGGTGAAATGCTTTAAACACAATAGTTATAAGCAACTTTTTTTGAGGGGGGGGCTAATGGTTAAGGAAGCGTACCTGGGACCGAAAGGCCCCCGGTTCGAATCCCCCTACCGCCAAGTTACCACTGAGATCCACTGAGCATGGCACCGTCCCCACTAGCAGCTCCCTGGTAGCCCACTGTTCACTTTGGTGATGGGTTAAAGACAGAGGTTGCATTTCGTGGTGTGCAGTGGTGTGAATCACATTGACACAATGACAAGGAGTTTCCTTTCCTTTGAGTGGGCTCACCATCTACTGGAAGGTACGGTACTGTGAAATGTGATTTGGTTTGCAGTGGTGGACGACTGCTGCCCCCACTAAATGTTAACGAATAAGAAAATGAAAATGGATGGATAGAAATTGTATTTTATCATGTTTGGCTTAGTCTCTAAAATTTTGGTGGTGCCCAACCACCGGGCCGTGGAGCGGTACCGGTCCATGGGGGAATTGATACTGTGCCGCAGAGAGATGATGCTCAACCTACACACGTTATGTTTTATTTATTTGATTGTAAACAGTGTTTGACGCTAAACAGTGTTAAAAAATGACCAGGAAGATGGGAGCTTTTTGTGAGTAAAACTACTGTACACACTTTTCTATGACATAATGTTATATTTCTGTTGAAATTTCATGCATAAATTTCTATGGTAAGAAAAAAACATTATTTTCTTCTAACTACTCCAGTTTTCCCAGAAGACTGACGACTTAGTTCCCTCCTAAGTGTATGGTGTTTAAGCCTTGTTACACTGAATAGAAATATGAAAGTGCCTATTTATTTACTGCTGGTGAAGCCTCGCTATTCACTGAGAATTTATGAGAGAACAAAGAGTGAAGTCACTAACACTGGGCTCCCTACTTCATCACTACAGAGTGGCGCAATGGATTTATTGTACAGTGTGGCCTGGTTTGCTTTTTATATATCTATATATGTACATATATATATATATATTTTTGAAGGGATGGATCTGGCTTTCAAACACTGTCTCACTCCTCATTTAATCCCAAGTGAACTGTTCTATTTTTCCTCATGTCTTTCAGGACCACCTGTTTAGAAACTAAGAAAGAAAAATAGGATCAACAAGGAAGGAAATGGGCCAGAGAAAAATGATAATTATAATGAAATGAAAATATGTGACAGAAATAATTAGCAGCAGACTTCCCTGACCAAATGTGACTGCTTTTAAACACTTCCAGGTCACAGTGGTGAGCTGGACGGCGGCCTCGGGCTGCATGTGATATTTACATCATCTGCTCCTCAGCAGGTGTTGGCATTTCCAATATTGTTTGTTTGTTTTACACGCAAAAAAACCTGGACTAAAGATACAGCCCATTTAAAAGTAATTTGATGACAATAACTTGTAAATCTAATGTATCATTGTAGTTTTTTCTTTTTTAAAATTTCTTTTGCACAAATTTAGTACAAACGTCCCAAGAAACGGATTATTTTTAGTCACAAAAGGAAAAAATGAATCACTGAGGTTTTGAGAAGACATGCTGCCATTTTCTGCTGTATCCAACAGTGTCAGACTTCAGCAGATGGCCAAATGTGCCCTTAAAATTCTGACAGTACCCTTGAAATTCATATCATTTTAATTTACAAGGCATTAAATAGAGCTGAACATAAGGTACCTGTAAGAAACAGCAACACATTCCCAAGATGGAAACGATACCCACTGTTACCACAGGGAATCAGTCTCCATGACTACTACCCAAATCACACTGCACCATATTGCGAGGTCAGGATGGTAATATGCAGATTTATTGCAAAGTATATTAGTATGTTTTAGTATAGTTTAGCATTATTTCAGCTGAAAGCCCAAATTTTAAAGATGCTTCTCTCATTCATATAATGATGTGCAGAAATTAGGAAAATCCTTAACTGACATAAAAGATGAAACAATTGGAGAAAGGAGTCAGGAGTAATTTGTGATAGAAGAGAGTCAGCTAAGGTGAAGGGGAAGGTTTAGAGGACAGTTGTGAGGCAAGCCATGATGGATGTATTAGGGACTCTAGGAATAGGTAAAAGACAGGAGACAGAGGTGGAGGAGGTAAAGATGCTGAAATTCTCTTTAGGAGAGACAAGGATGGACAGGATCAGGAATGATGTGATTAGAGGGAC
>JAFBJS010003729.1:102740-123378 GCA_016785265.1 Paraplagusia blochii
CACATTCCCAAGATGGAAACGATCCCCACTGTTACCACAGGGGAATCAGTCTCCATGACTACCACCCAAATCACACTGCACCATATTGTGAGGTCAGGATGGTAATATGCAGATTTTTTGCAAAGTATATTAGTATGTTTTAGTATAGTTTAGCATTATTTCAGCTGAAAGCCCAAATTTTAAAGATGCTTCTCTCATTCATATAATGATGTGCAGAAATTAAGAAAATCATTAACTGACATAAAAGATGGAACAACTGGAGAAAGGAGTCAGGAGTAATTTGCGATAGAAGAGAGTCAGCTAAGGTGAAGGGGAAGGTTTAGAGGACAGTTGTGAGAACAGCCATGATGGATGTATTAGGGACTCTAGGAATAGGTAAAAGACAGGAGACAGAGGTGGAGGAGGTAAAGATGCTGAGATTCTCTTTAGGAGAGACAAGGATGGACAGGATCAGGAATGATGTGATTAGAGGGACACAGACAGGAAGGTTTGGAGAAAAAGCTAGAAAAGCCGGATTGAGATGGTTTGGACATGTTCAGAGGAGGAACAGAGGATACATTGGTAGAAGTATGATCCTAGAGATGAGCTACCAGGTAGGAGACAAGGAGGAGATTGATGGATGCAATGAGGGAGGACATGGAGGTAGTTGGAGTTAGAGGATACAGAGGACAGAGGACGTTGACTTGTTGTGGCACCCCTGAAAAAAAAGGGACAAACCAAAAGAAAAAGTAGAAGTGTTCTCCGTATTGGTAGAGAAGTGCATTGTGCTTGTTATTATTAAGGAAGTTCAAGACGAAGTACACAAAAACCTAACCTTTGTGTAACACCTTCAGGCCAAATTGTCAGATATGATGATATAAAACTTTCAAACTTGGGAGAGAAATATTTTAACCTTAAGCCTTCTGCCTGAACTGTACTGTATTTCAAAAAAGTTATTGCCACATTATTATGCACAATACTGCATCTATTTCTGTCTGTGTATAGAATTCTCTCTTTCTGTTTCTGAGGTTGGCTGCTCTCCAATATTCATATTTATTGACTCAGTTCTTGTGTCTGTGGAAGAGCAGCCGGTTAGAAAACTCCTCAGGGCAGCGTTAGCATTAGCATAAACATGTGCTGTGTGGGGCACATGTTGTTTTCAGCTGTGGCTCACAGGCACATAGGAATTCAACTTCAGCTTGGTGGTACACAATAATAATGCTATATGTAGTGAGACAAAGCTGTGAAGTATGACTGAAAAGTCTTTATTCATTTATTTTCTGTGCAGTAGCACAAGGCACTTGCCTTTGTTGTTGGAGAGTCAGCAAAACTCATATATACCGTATATATGTATTATATATATATTTTTTTATATTTGTTAAGATGTTATTACTTCTGAATACGGTTAAAAAGGATATAAAGTATTAAGTATATGATATATATAATATCTGGAGTATATGAGTATATGATATCTATATGATATAATATCTGGAGTATATAATACTCCAGATATATGGATATATGAGTGGTGTTAGGATATCTTGGGGGATCTAGCAAGATAACGCTGGAGCCCCCCACCCTATCAGTTTCTACAGCAAATTCAATTTTGACCGGATCAACTTTGGTGCTCAACTTCGGTCAACTTTGGTCATTTTCCTTCATCTCTCCGTCTAAATCGACTCAACATTTAGTTTCACTTTTAGAAGCAGTTCCCTTGATTATTGGTTATTATTGATTATTTTGATTTGTAATCCTGACTTGACCTTATCCCAGTTGCATTGCCAGGAATGTTTTTTCTGTAAAATCTGTTTCTGATATTACAGCATTATCTGTCTTTCAGCTTTGATCCTCCTGGTTCTGTTCCTGCTGGGATGAGTTGTGAAATGCAGGCTACTTTCCAACCTCTGGTTTGTTGTATTTTCACTTGCATTACACCTCTGTCCTGCATAATGTATATATCTGCCCTGAGGTTTAGGCGAGAAGACAGTTCTCATGGAATGCTTTAAGTGAACGCAATTGAGATATTTTAAAGTATGAAATGAAGTTTCCATAAGTGCAAACTAGAAAAACATGTCAACGCATCTGACAACATCTGGTTGTGATCCGAAATCTACAGATCAACGAGGACCTTGAAGGAGAAGTCAACTTCATATCCTCAGGAGGTTCCTTTAATTTGCCCATCAAGTGCACCACCAAGAAATGTGAAGTAAGTCTTATTAAATAACTATTACTAGGGACTTGTGTTTAACTTCCCTTTTTGATATTAAAATCCTGAATTGATCATAATCAAATTGTGAGCCAGTCTATTATTATTAAATGGCAGCATATAAGTATAAACTGCATTCCATGCTTTTATTATTTATCTATTCCCACAGCAACCCTATAAATAAAGATCCAAGTTCTCCAACTGGCAGCCTGTTCTGTTGGAGATAATTACTGCATGCGCTTTGTATCTCTCTTTGTAGATTGAGGTTGAGAGCGAGGACATCGACTTTGGTTCCCATGTGTTGGGCCAGGTTATTTCACGGACTATCACCTTGACCAACAAGGGTGCACTGAGTACTCGCTACCGCCTGGAAATCAGATGTCCCACTCCTAAAGCGCCATCACCTGTCTCTGCACAGGAGTGCCAGGTCAGACCACAGGTGATTTGATAAAAATATGCAAAATAAATCATTGTTAGATCCAGAACAGTCAGAAATATAACAAATAGAATAAGGGGATTTTGATGCCACATAACAGGAGACAGGCAGCCAAAATGCATCTGCTGGTTCTGTGAGCAATGGGGCTGCAGAAGAGCAGCCACAGGAGCCATCTGAGGAAAAAGAGAACCAGCAACCAGGTGAAGATATAATAAGTACATATGTTTGTTTATGACATCGAAATAACTTTTTTTCTTTTAAAGTTACAGTTGCTTAAGTTAATTTGGTGACATTTCTTTCTATTTACCATACATGGAACATTTCTCCAATGAGACATTTTATGTATTAAATAAAAAAGAAACATTCATGCTCATATTCAGCATGGCATCGTCCCCACTCACAGCTCAAAGTTGCCCACTGTTCACTTTGGTGATGGGTTAAATGCACAGGTCACATTTCGTTGTACAGTGGTGTAAATCACAATAACAAGGAGTTTTCTTTCTTCTTCTCCCTTACTTCCTATAGCAGTAATCATCAGCTATTACTGAACATTAAATAATAGAGTTGTTTTTTTGTAATCTATGTATCTGTACAGTAAAAATTCTGGTTAGATGCATTTTTTGATAACTACACCCTTTATGTTCAGCTTACTGTGTTTACTCGGTGTAAAGTCTTCTAAAATAGTTAAGTTACTATTTGTTATTATTATTTTTATACATATGTACATTGCATCAATGTGATGTCTAGGGTTAATTGCATAATGTGGAAATCTGTCAGTGTCAGTGACGGTTCTTGCGTTTGTAGTAATGATGTTGACCTTGGAAAAACACTGGACAAAGACTAATAGCAAAAATGATTAGTCTTTTGTATCATGTCACTGTACGTGAATTGCTTTTGCATATATATATATATATAATATACACTGAAACTTGCCCAATGTGGGAAAAATATGTTATATATATATATAATATAATATAATATATAATATATTTTTGCTGTTATTAGGGCATTCTGTTCCTTTAAGAGGAGAACACACACGCACTCCCTCACATGCACTCTCATCCAGGGTTCACCTTGCTCTCACAGTTGGAGACTAGGGCTCTTCTTTTTAATGTTCCTCAGATCTGAAGTCCTCATCGCTGCCTTCAGCACTTTCCTCCACTGATGGTGTGATAAGCCGTTCACTCTTTAGTTTCTGTTCCGCCAGTTACACAAAAAAACTGACTGCAAGTTCTCGCAGCTGTTTCTTTCATCCACCATTGTTATGGAATTGTTTTGTTTGCTAAACTTTTAACGCCTGGCTTAATTATTTGTGCACGTAAGCTGAGAATAAAAGTTGACCCGTTGCCTGTGTCTGTCCACATTTTTATCATTATGCTCCTGTAAGGCCTAATATCTTACATATTTACAGTTATCACTAGCTAAAAGATTTGGTTGATTTATTGTTCTACGTAGAAATCGTTCCATCTCACTATTTTATTTAGTTTATTTTACACAATGCTGCAATGAATCTTGAATAACAAGGGTGTTTCTCAGCTTTTTTTGCTGTTGTGTCATTGCAACAGAGGAATCACATCCAGAAAATCCAGAAGAGATTCCTGTCTCCACTGACATGGAACCACAAGTAGAAGAAAGTGCCCCAGAAATCTTTGACATCAATCTAGGAGAGGTAAAATCACAGATGTGACATACTGATATGGTGTGCCATGATCCCACAGACATTCTGGAAAGGTTTGTTATGCCTGGTCTGTTTGCATATAAATTAAAAGCTTTTAATAATCTGACATTTATACATTGCCATTAATAGGCAATAATATGGAACAGATGGAACAACTGGAGAAAAGTGTCAGAAGTGATATTTGATAGAAGAGAGTCAGCTAAGGTAAAGGGAAAGGTTTACAGGACAGTGGTGAGACCAGCCATGATGGATGGATTAGAGACACTAGGAATAGGCAGAAGACAGGAGACTGAGATTCTCGGAGAGACAAGGATGGACCGGATCAGGTATGAGGTCATTAGAGGGACAGCACAGACAGGAAGGTTTGGAGAAAAAGCTAGAGAAGCCAGATTGAGATGGACATGTTCACAGGAGGATGATCCTAGAGATGGAGCTTCCATGAGCTACCAGGTTGGGGACATAGAGGAGGGCCAAAGAGGAGATTGATGGATGCAGTGAGAGAGGACATGGAGGTAGTTGTAATTAGAGTTGAAGATACAGAGGACAGGATGAGATTGAAATTGTTGACTCACTGTGGCAACCCCTGACTAAAAAGGGACAAGCTGAATTTCTTTTTCATTTTGTTGCCATCATTGGAGTTAAATGTCACGTTCCATTTCTTATGTACTCTTAATGGGTCACAGTGCAGTGCAGTACTGCATTGCCTTTAATAACTTCAATATTTCATTTTGTGTGCCAAATACACTGTGAGTTATTGTACACTCTCATTCTGGTGCTCCTGTCAGTTTTGTATTGCCTGTGGTTTGCGGTGCGTATCGACTCCAGCACACAAGTTGGCACATTTGGGACTTAAAAACAATTCTACATCAGAATATTAAGTTGGGATATTTGCATAAAGCTTGCTTAATGGCTAACAGCCAGCATCTCTTTTCATGTGTTCATTCATTATCTTCACTCGCTCATATGCTCATCTCAAGTTTACTTTCATAACTGTGGGCTGTGGAAGGATGCCATTAAACCAGGGGATAAATACTGGTCTCCTACTTGGAAATATCCCTCAAGCTGGCAGGTCCAAACCTAGAATTTTTAATCAGTGAATTTCACTGGCCCTGAAACTGGACAGGCAGAATTACCAGATATCTCTCTGATGAGGCAATTGCCTCTATCTGTGGAGGACTCTTCCTCTCTGTCTCTGCTCTGATGTTCTGTGTGTCTTTGAGAGTTTCTGGAGTTTTTCAGGGTTCATTACGCCGCTCCGGTGGGGGGCTAATGGTGCATCACCGCTCCCTCTGCACTTGTTATGGGTGTGTGTATTGCATGTGTCTGCCTGGGCATGGCCTGATGGTTGCCATTTTGACTGATGTTTTCACATTTCATGATAGAAGTGAAATGGTAGAAGATCCATCAAGCTATCATGGCTTCACTGCTGTGAGTCTGAGCCTGCCTGGCTCACTGGTCCTTCTGTTTTTTTGTTTGTTTTGATTTTTTCTGTCTCTTCTCTTCTACAATGCTTTGTATTAGCTAACTCTGCCATGAAAATACCATTTTACGATACATAAATAAATGACACAGCCAAGTTTGTTTTGACGACATAAACCACTATGTATAAATATTTGTATGCTCTGTGTGTTACCATATTCAGATTAGAGAAGGGGACATTTCACCGTTTGAAAGCATCACATTTGAGGTCATTTTTACTCCAACTGTTCCAGGAGAGGCCGAACTGGACTTTGACATCAAGTTCACCAACCCCTTGGCTAAGATGGTGAGATGTTTTGTATTTTCATTCACAGAATATAAACAGACGTGTCTTTCATATAACTGATTAAAGATACTTGTATTGGCTTAAACAGATTTCCATGCACGCTCATGGTATTGCCGTCAGTATCCCTGTGTGGGTGGTTCAGCCCAACATTGATCTGAAGATCTGTATGTTCGACTGTCTTTATCAGGACACTGTCACTATCAAGAGCAGGTAGGTTCCTGAGCCTCAGCTTACATCTGTCTCTCAAAACTGCTCATGTCATAGAGCAAATATAGTTGGATAAATGAAATACTGCAGACATGGCGTGGGTAAACTTTTAGACTCACGGGCCACAATTGGCCCCAAAATTGGACATGAGGGCTGGGTCAGGAGCACAAAGATGGATCTTTCGTTTCAACAAGGATAAATGGCCCACAAAATCCAAAATCCTACATTTCAAATAAAAAAAATAATGTATGAGCTCAATGTGTTTTTAAAATATGATAGCATCATTCCGAAGAGAGGATGAGATGAATGAAGATGAATGAATTGAAACTGCATCAGATGGTAAAGAGCATGTCTGTGGAAAAGATCCAATACTGTAGCCCAAGCTGCATTGTCATCTTGTATGATTATAGTGACTTTCAATATTTTAAGGGATAATGAGCAGAATTGTACATATATTTATATTTCATGCATTTTCTAACATTTAAACCATGCTTTTATTTACAAGCAATCAGTAAAAACGCCATCACTGTAGGACCAGCCATGAGCACCATGCACACAGAGGAAATTGTGGGCTTTATCTGCCTGGGAATAGACTTTGAAAAGCAGGGATTGCTGACGTAGCCTGTCGGCTTATCTGCTGAATGAAATACTAAAACTGCCTAACACTCGAGAGTCTCTGCCATGTAGGCATTTTCACAGTAAATCCCTCAAAATTGACATGGGCAGCTTAGTTTTCAGCTTGAATAAACCTGCTGGACTTGCTGAGCCTCAGAACCAAGTGAAGGACTGAGCTGTTCAACCAATGTGGGGATATAATAAAGTAGAGATGTATTAGCTGATAATATATTTTCAAACAAAGGATGATGTGAGAGGACCAAGCTATAAGCTGATATCCCCCACAATCCTTTTGGTCTCACACAATATCTCACAGCACAGGTAAATCTGTTACGATCTTGGGTGTGATACATTAATCATGCACTGGGAGGTTAACAATCTACTGTAGGTTGATGGGGGTTGCAGACATGTGTTTTACCACCTTGCCAGGATTTCTTTATACATGTGGGAAGGTATCAAACACATGTGGGTGGGGTTAAGCGACAACTGCCATCTGATTTGTAGGCAACCCAGTGCATGTGAAAGTTGAAACAAGTGTGAGCAAAACCTTTTTTTTCTCAAGGTATGTAGTTATTTTAAAGAGTATTACAAATCTTGTAACATACAGTATGTATGTTACCAGATTAAGATGGTTTAGACATTTTCAGAGGAGGGACAGTGGATACATTGGTAGGTGAATGATCCTAGAGATGGAGCTACTAAGTAGGAGACAAAGAGGAGATTGGTGGATGCAGTGAGAGAAGACGTAGAGTAGAGTTGGGAATACAGAGGACAGGGTGAGATGGAAAATTTTGACCTGCTGTGCCAACCCCTGAAAAAGGGAAAATCTGAAAGGAGAATGGAGTTGCAAAGGGAGGTGTGCTGGCAAGATTTGTTGGTCTTTAGAGTCTAAATCTGTAATAATAAAAGTAATAATTCGAATTGCAACATAAGTGTTGTAGAGGCAGATATGTGGATATGTAGTGTCAGGAACTGCAGACGTATAAACCGTTAACCTTCCGTTAAACATAAAATCTAGTGTTTTGCACGCCACCTGCAGGTATAGAAATTGGTAAACAACTAAAATCGGTGCTTTAAAAAAATATCTTGAGACAGAATAGAACAATTTCTACACAGATACAAAGTTAGTGTCTATTTTTCAATAGATGGAAAATATTTTTGATTTTAAAAAATTCTGAAACTGAGACAAAGAGTTTGGTTTGTAAATGTGATGTTGTCCCAAAAAATACTCCTGAGTCATGAGTCTGTCTATCATCTTTCTCACTAAATGTGATTTTACCAATCACATTAAAATTAAGTTTTATCTGATGATGAGTAATTATAAAATACACACAGCTCAATGTTTTTAAAATATCTGATGGTAAAACATAAATGAAAGCTTTAGGACAAATAGCACATATTTAGAAATTACTGTTTTCTTTTCAGAACTCTGTTTTGGAAGGGTTAAACGTTTGTTAGGAATTTCCAGGGAACTGTCACATATTTCTTAACGAAAAAAAATCTCCAGGCAACACTCTGTCTCCAACATAGTAATTTGAAGACAAATATGTTGGCAGGCAGTTAAGGGAAACAATTAATCAGTGTTCGTCTTTTTCTTGTTGAATGGACAAGCAGAAACCTCACACGTTCTCTTTGGGTTGTCACTTTTCAAGATAATTCATAATTGAATATGTCTTTCCCGTCAGCATTCCACTGATTTAAATGTCACTCCTACAAACCGTAACATGGAAAACTGCACTGATTTTTTTTTTTTTTGCCCCTGAGCCAGTGATTGAGATTTAATGAACCTATTTGGCAGAGTTTTCTTTTTGGAAGCCAGTGTTTGTTTTCCTTTAAATGTTTAAACTTTCTCCATTGGCACCTGCTGCGAAGTTAAGCTTTCCTGCCCAAAATTGAGGCCACAAACAAAGGAAGAAAGCCGTGATTCTTCTGTTCTCAGTTTCTGTTTACCACATTTCTCATATTCCCACTGCACCTTGTCTGAGTCCAGTCTGTGTCATGTGTTTCTTTGGCTAGAAAAATAGAAACAGATATGTTGAGGAGAAGAAAAGAAATCCCTGTTCTCCCAGCTGGTTATTTTAACAGTTTTATTTGTACGGTAGCTGACAGTGCTGCATTGTGTGGGCGGTTGCCTGGCTGCCTAGCTGTGAAGCTATGGAATCCCAGGAGACTTTTGTGTACATGTTGAGTACACGGATATAGCCGCCTATAGCCTTCACAGGAGAGGGCATGGGCTGTGTCCACTGCTGTATCTGTGGACACTGACTGTCACTCAATGTTTCAGCTGCGCATGTGGACGTTTGCAATATTTCTCAGCTGCATCTAAATCCCTGTGTTATTTTGTATGTATATATATGTGTATATATATATATATATACATATATTCCTTTTTTATGGAATCCCAGGAGACTTTTGTGTACATGTTGAGTACACGGGTATAGCCGCCTATAGCCTTCACAGGAGAGGGCATGGGCTGTGTCCACTGCTGTATCTGTGGACACTGACTGTCACTCAATGTTTCAGCTGCGCATGTGGACGTTTGCAATATTTCTCAGCTGCATCTAAATCCCTGTGTTATTTTGTATGTATATATATGTGTATATATATATATATATACATATATTCCTTGTTTCTTCCCTTGCTATTTATTCTACCCATTTCTCTAACTTCAGAGGATTTGTTTATTGAAATCTTTTACCTTGTTTAAAAAAGAATATCCTGAGTTTCTACTTTATTTATTTCCTTTTCAAAATTATCTATGGGCTTTTTTGCCTTTGGCTGTTGACAGAGTTACAAGACAGGAAACATGGGAAGAGGAAAAGGCTATGACATGTTGCTGTGGTTTCCAGGCAGATAAATGTCTGTTTCAGTACACTGCCTCCAACCAGCCCAGGATGGAAAACCATGTCACGCTCAGGTTTCAGGGAGCTATTTTATTGGAAATAATTGACTCAAATATATAGTGTGTGCTGTCAGCAAGTGGCAGGAAGAAGAGTGAGCGATGTGGATAAAAGCGGGCTGAAAAAATAGCACTTTGACAGACACACACACACATGTCCTCTACATGAGTAGAATATAGTGAAAGAATCCTGTAAAAAATATGTGTGTTGCCATGTATTAGTAGGTATTTAACTCACAGAAGACAAGCTGTTTTGGTGCAGCTGAATGTAAAAACATCATTATATAATTTAAGTTTGCTCAGAAAAAGATTGCAGAAGTCCTGGTGTAGGTGTCTTGTGACCTCCATTAAACTTTTAGAACAACAACATGGTGCAATTGTTTTCCAAATTAGTATTTGTCAGCTTGGGGGCAGAAAAAGACGTTTCTTCAAGTGTAAGTGGTTCTTGACACTCGACAATTTTCTGTTCAGGTTTGTTTTTGTTGATCTAATGCACGGGTGCTCAACTCAGGCCAGGGGGCCAAATCTGGCCCGCAGTTTGATTATGTTTGGCCTTGCAGGATCAAATCGAATATGTAGTAGAGTTGGCCCACCAGTATATAGGCCGTTAATTCTGACATGATTTGTAGTATTAGTGATGCATGGTTTCTGTTATAGCAAAGACATATAGTTTTTGTTGTAGTAAAGAAAACATTAAAACATTGAAAGGTTCTGGAAGGGCTACATACCGTATGAAGACAAAGACAACAACATTTAATCAGGGGTGGCAATTAAAGACAGACAAGCCGGGCTGTTGCTTGGGGCTTCGGCCATTAGGGGCACTAATAGGGTGCCCCCAAGAGACCCTAACCTTGCATTTAATATCTGGAGAAGGGGAAATATTTCCATTTATTTTTCGATAAATATTCAGCCTGGCCTGTGATATGACAGTTTTTAATTGTGGCCCGCTGTGAAATTGAGTTTGAGACCACTGATCGAATGGAACTGGGTGTAGTCATAGTCCTGAAAAGTCTATCATCCTTCTGCTATGTTCAGACTTAAGTTGTCCTCAATGGAGTTGTCGTTGCTGAGTTTGCCTCTTATCACTGATGATTGAATGTTTTGGTTGAATTCTTAGCTTTTACAGTGCCAGTATTTTTCACCTGGGCCCTGATATCATTGGCTCTTGGGCCACTAAAGAACTTTCATCATACTGAACTGTTACTCACACTGATATGTTAAATATTATATGAACACTAGTTACCATATGCTAAATCATCCTTATTGCTTCTTACTGCTTCTTTTTTACGATTATTTGTCCAGACGCTTATTGACTTTTTGTCAGCTGTAAATCAACTCAATTACTGATAAAATATGGAATTTCTCAGTCTGTAAATATAAGATTATTTGTGGCACGTGTTTCCACTTCCTTGACTACCATCATCATCTGAATGACTGTGACTTTTAAAGATCAGTTAAATGCCCCAGTTAATTGAAATTCCTAATTACCCTAAATGGTTATCTATCCATGAATATTCCCTCAAGAAAGATGTGAAGGTTATGAGTTTGTTAGAATAAAGATAGCTCCTAATATCCCTCAAGTGTCCCTGAGAGTCCTTGCCTGGGGGGTAACAACCATCTGTTTGACCTCGCTTAAAGTGGGTCATTCCATTACAGAGAGGGGTATCAAAAGTGAAGCGTCCTTTCATTTGGACACAGTTTTATATAAACACATACCTTTACGTCACTGAGGAGCGATTTGAAGCCAAGAAAATGCTTTCACTCCATATGAGCTGTGATCATTCTTCCTGTCCAGTATGCCGTAGTTTTCCAATCTAGGTGTGTGTATTGAATGTGTAGGAGGATTTCCAAGGTGAAGAGCCATTTATATTACAAACCTTAGCTAAGTGAGGCATGTCGCCAAAGGCACCAACCATCTGGAAGAGCTCCTTGAAAACAGGTCACCTGGATTATACCAACATGACGTAAAGACTGTAAGTGTGAGTCAGAAGAGTCCTTTCGTTGTCCTTCCCCTGGGGTTGGTCCTGTTCTCTGACAAAGCTTCTCAAACTCCCAACAACCTCTCAGTGTCGGCAACTGTCAACAACAGCAATGATATGTGATGATGTATCATAATATTTGTGGCCACAGTGTTTCAGTGACAATAGCCTGCATTTTCAAATAGGACTCAGGACTCCAGATCTGTGTGTATCCATCAGTCTACTCTACTCAGTTGTTATACTTGTCCACTAGAAGCAGAACATTTTAGTGCAGATTGGTGACCCCAGCTTCATTGTACATCCGTGTGTGGAAAGCAGGGTTTAGTACTGTATATGTGTAAAAGACCCTTGACTGTCTTAAATGTGTTAGGTTTGACATTGATGTTACACTAATGAAACTGTGTCCTCTGTACATCAGTGCCACCGTTACACTGAAGGTGACTTTCGAGGTGTGTCAGGAAATGCGGAAACACATGGAGATCTTCCCGAAGAATGGCTTCATCCAGGCTCAATCAACCTTGAATGCTCAGCTCAAGTTCCAGCCCAGGTAAGGAAGGACACGCAGAGGACGCAGCGAAAAAAGAATCACCATTGCATTTGTAATCCTTTTGGAGACAGTTAGCTTGTCAAGATCCTTTTACACTTTGACTATTAAAGTCAAGTCAGTGTCACCTCAAAAGAGACCAGTTTTTGTTGACTTATTGGTCCAGGTGTGTCTCCGTTTGTTGTAGTTAAAAATCTCTATAAGAATGTATACAAATATCAATGAGTAATGTTTCTTTCAAATTCTCAAAAAGAGAATGTTTTTACTCAATTTAAATCAGGGGTGTCAAACTCGTGACCCGTGGGGCATTTGCGGCCCGTGGAGTGATAGTTTGCGGCCCTCACCTTGATATGAGAGTTGAATTTTATAGGTTTGTTCTCCACATTTTATGGTAAATGGTTCATTTCATGGTCCTATAGTTCTCAAAATCCTGATCCACAGTCTCCCTCTGGTTCAGTGTTGTATTACACAGAATCTGTGGGAAACTTATTTTTTATTATCTTTTTTTCTTTTGGTTGGTGGCCCTGAACCTAATTGAGTTTGAGACCCTTGGTTTAAACCGATATATACAATTACAGAATCAGTATTTTTGTAGTTGGTGCTGGCTGTTTGGGACTGTAAATTCTCAGCACTGTTTGTTTTTTTTCTCTATTTTTTTGCACCAAAATGCACTTGATCAAGTGGTCAAAACACCCAGAGGTCTTGTTTAACAGACTCTATATTTGTTTATGTAATATAAAGTTGTAAGTTTAACATGCATTATGTGTTTGCCTTCAAGCAGGAAATTAATGAGCAGAGTGACATACAAACCACAACAATGCAAACAGAAAAATGTGATGTTTAAACTGTAGATTGTTTTCTATGGGGTATTTAAGAATAAAACTATGCTCTGCAGCAGAGCGTTACTATACTTCAGCTATACAGGAGAAGGAGTGTGTTCTTTTGACAAAAACACATCTGGAGTCACATGGCAACCAGAACAACATATTTACTGCACAGTACAATAGCTGCCCTCTCTTTCTGTGAGGCTTTTGATAATGGTTTCTAATGACTTTGAAGGACAGAATATTAATTCTTTCTGCTGTAATATCAGCTCGATATTTACCAGGAGATACAGCAGTTGAACCTTGATCTGATTACCAGCAGAGATGATCAGAGACCTTCAGGGCAGAAGTGAGAGGCGTACTGTATGCAAAAACTCTGCGTGGGCGCCTTCTGACCACCCACTCCAAGTCCAGCCAAACTGTACATCATTAGCCGAGTAAATACTGATGAAGACAGACAGTGTAAAATTGCGCAGTGTAAAATTGAGGAGAAGAAAAAAACGGACATTGGTAAGAGGAGGGTCACGTCAGGGGGAAACGTCAGTAATCTGCCAGAGTGAAATGTCAGAAGTTTTAATGCGGCGAGGATTAGTGCAGAGCATTAGTCGTCCTGCTGCTGTGATGATGCAGCGTTCACGTGCTACTAACGCAGCTGCAGCTTCACTGAAGCTTCCTCTCCAGTTTTCTTTTGTATCACTATTATTTCGGTTCATCACGAATGTCTGTCCGTCCGTCTTCTCCTCGCTTTCTCTGCATTTCTCATTCTCCACACTGCTCCCCTGCCTCTTACTCTCTATTTTCCCTCGCTCCCTGTCAAACTCCTCAACCCTCCAATGCATCCACCATCCAGCGCTGCTTATACACCGGCCCATTTTCTGCTTACATAACCTAAAACTCGAGACCCAGTTCTCTGTTCTCATTTACAACACAGAGCAACGGCAAAGACAAGAACCTTTTCCCTACAACTGCAGCGGTAATTATATTTTGTACTTGGGACAACTCATTTAGTCAGAGGTGTAAGCTAGCAGTTAATTACCACCAACATTTCTACAAAGTTGGTAAACTTCTTATTAATGTAATTAAAACTGAAGTTTTGAGTCAGTTGATTCACATGGTTCAACAGAGAAAAGAACAATGCCTGAGTACTTTTTTACAACCTTTTACAGCCAACATTATTATTTTTTGGAAAAATAAACTAATAAAAAATAATGATGTCTACAAAAAACTTTTCTACAAAGGCAATATCTCTGTCTTTGGTGTGAAACTCCAGGGTTCACCTCCTAGGCAAGTTCAAATCCCGGTTAGGGCGGTTGATTTCCAGGGGGCTCGCCACCTGCTGGAAGGTACAGTATGGTGCAATGTGATTTTGGAGGCGGTTTAGGGGACTGCTGCCCCTGTGACCCCGTAATGGATAAGTGGATGAAAACGGACAGATGTACAAAAAAACTTTTTAATTGTTTTGAATGGAATAAGTCCATAGCTAAGTCAAAGTATGGTTACAATTACTCCAAATATTTTTAATATTTTGCAAAAATTACCAGGAATTATTTTGTAGCTTATGTCACAAATATGTTCTCCAACCTACATCACTGAATATTATAGAAATCATGTCAAGGAGAGATTCTTTTTTCTGTGTGATTTCCATCATGAGTGGATCTTCCAATCTGTTGTTTCTGTGAAAGTTTTTCTCCTGGTTTTACTGTCACATGTGATGGCGTTATCAGGTCTATTCTGTCAGAGAGTGTGATTGAATGGCCACATCCTCATTAGCAGCAATGCCTTCACTCTCTCTTCCTCTCGCTCTCTCTCGCTCTCTGTCACACACACACACACGCTCTGTTCAGTACAGTATGACTCAGAGCTTTCATTGGTTACACAGGTGGATGCTCCTCTCTTCTGTTCTCTCCCCTGACTTTGGGAGAGCAGGAGCGCAGTCTTGGTTCCTGCACAACCTGCCCACATCCTTCACCATCTCTCTTTTCTTCTACCCTCACTTCCTCCTCTTTTATTTGTCACCATCCAGCCCACGTTTCCCTCACATATTTTCAGAATTCGTCTATGGACTTTACACACATTCCCGCTTTAGTGTATCAAGGCAAATAGATCACAGATCCGTGACCCTGTTGGAGAATAATAATTAGTTCTTTTTAGACATTGTAGTCTAGTAAAGGTGTCTTTTAGGCATTTAATTATGACATTAGTAGCTACTGTATAACATATGTGACGTTAGATTGAATCAAAGCACTGAACCTTGGGAGATTGAGGTTTTTCAGTAGTCTAGTTAATCCACTAACCTGTCTCTTGGACTAAACATAAATAATCAACGAGTTTTTAATTTATTAACAGCGTATAATATTTTTGGCTTATTACTTAAATGAGCGGCTCTTGGACGTAATCTCTGAAGCTGCTGTTCCTCAGCTGGCGTTTCCTGATGATTCAAGGGGAGATTACAGGGATTATTTACGGTAGATTAAAGTGATGGTTATATCAGCACTGTCAAAAGTTCATGATAATCACAAATGGTCCTGTGACCACTCATTTGAACCCACCAATAGTAAAGTAGCTGGGTTTTGGTCTCGAATTATGTAATATTTTAGTAAATAAGAAAAGAGGATCAACCAAAACTTCAGGTTTATTTTAGTGAGCAATAAATCCATTTTTCTTTTCCTTTTGGCTTGTCCCTTTTTTTCAGGGGTTGCTACAGTGCATCAAAAATGTCCATCTCATCCTGTCCTTTGTATCCTCTACTCTAACTCCAACCACCTCCATGTCCTCCTTCACTGTATCCGTCAATTTCCTCTTTGTCTCCTACCTGGTAGCTCCATCTCTAGGAACATGTTCAAACCATCTCAATCTGGCTTCTAAATATTTTTTCCCCAAACCTTCCTGTCTGTGTTGGCCCTCTAATCAACTCAATCCTGATCCTGTCCATCCTTGTCTCTTCTAAAGAGAATCTCAACCTCTTTACCTCCTCCACCTCCGGCTCTACCTGTCTTCTGCCAATTCCTAGTGTCTCAAATCCATCCATCATGACTGGTCACACAACTGTCCTGTAAACCTTTCCCTTCACCTAAATGACACTCTTCTATCACAAATTACTCTATTCTCCATCCTGCCTGTACTCTATTCTTTATTCTTCTCTCTTTCATAGTCTCCACTGCTCTGAACACTGACCCTAAGTATCTAAACGCCTGCACCTATATATATATATATATATATATATATATATATATATATAAATATTCAAGAGAAAACGTAAGCATCCACTTTCATCCATGATCATATTTGGGGTTTCAGGGTTTTTTCATTTTTTTCTTTCATTTACCACTAAATAGAAGCAAGTAGCTGATGTATCTGTCATTGACTACTGTGCGTAAAGTATATATCTTTCATTGAACACCTTGTGGTCTTCCTGGAAGTCCTTGTCCCCTCTGCAAGTTGAGTCTAATCCCTATGCCTGAAGTCCCTAAAAAAGACTTTGGCAGCAGAGAGGAGCACAACAGTCAGTCTGCTCAGGACACTGACACATCTCAAACCCCATCCATCCCTAGAACTCTCCAGAGCATATGGCCTGTCGACGTCCCATCAGGCTTTTCCATTCTGCCCTGCCAAGCTAATTCAAGGGTGACTCTCCAGCAGCGATACTATTAGGAGCAGAAGAGTGCTTCTTTAAATACACCCATCATCTTGTAATGAAGGCTCTTTTTTTCATACCTTGTCATAAACGCAGAGATTATTTTAGACGTAAAAGGAAGTGACCTATTTGGCTCTGAGTCACTGGGGCACTGTAGTTCTGTGGCATATTTATAACTCGGTGTGCAGAATTAAGAAAGTGCAGACCTAAACCTGCCCATGAGCCTGAGGTGAAGACTAGTTAAAGACAAGTGCTTCAAAAAGGAAGGAAAAAAACAACAGTGACATCTGGAGAGCTTTTAAGCCGCTGTCATTCATGGTCTTAGCTTTAAAGCCTTCCAACTACATAAGGACAGATGATATAAGTTAAAGACAGAGGACAGAAATGGAGGGAGGAGTAGGACAAAAGAGTGGATGATGATGGGAAACTCTAAAGGGGTTGGATATGAGACATTTCACCTTGACTTTTACGATTGGATCGTCCATACATGTGCTCTGTTTATGCTGTGGACACACTCTCATCAGGAGAGCAGATCATCACATTTCAGGATGTTGAGCTGCTGCAGAGTTTTGGGGGTTTTTATTATTATTATTTTTTTATATAAGCCTGTGCATGACTACTGCTTCTCTTTGAATCATACTTACGTCTCCCATCTCCATGGCTACAACCTACACGAGTGTGGAGGCGCGCTCCACATCACTCTCCATCTCCTTCTCGCTCTGCTTTCCCTGGCGAGTTGATCCTACAGTCGTGGGTTAAAGAAAAGTAATGTGTCTTCTGGCTGCAGCTCTTTATCTTTCCGTTCAAAAGCTTAACAACGACTTGTAGTTCTAACTGCCTTATTTAAAGGGTGCCCACTTTTGGTGTTGACTATATATTTTGTTATGTTAAAGTTGGGCAGGGGGAAAAGTAAAACAAATAAACCATGGAAAGAAAAATAAAAACTTTAAATAAAATAATAAAACTTTGTTTCCAGGACAATAAATATTCTGGCAAAAAGCAGGTGCCAGCCTCATTGGTCACTTTTTAGTTTGATGTAGGTTCAGAAAAAACAGATAGAGAGAGATTGGACAGTGGCAGATTGTCCAAAAGGAAATACTTTACACATGCTTAGGGGATAAAATTGTATTGAAAATAGAACCTTAAAAGTAGAACTAAAATATTTCCAGGAGAAAAGCTTTACATCTGCAAGGTTATATTAATGTGAAACAAAAGTATTGCACCTGCAAACCATTCAAATTGACCTAATGGCACCCCTAGAGGCTGGAAGGAGTAATTGCATGTCCTGTGTGTGTACCAACTAAAATATGAAATTCCTGTCTCTCCACACTAATGTCCCATTTTTTTAACCCTTTAGACACAACTTAGCCAAAGATGCCGGGGCATATTTTGACAGCGAAACTGGAGTCCTGCAGGTCCCAGCCTTGTTGCACGTTTTTGGCCAGGTTGGTGTCATGTCCTACTTTGTGGTTACCTGAAGCAGAGTCACAGATGGTTGTAACCTCTTTCACTTTGTAATAAGCTAAAATTATCTCCCAACTTCAAGGGCCCCATTTCTCCATGGGCAACAATAAATCGAGCACAAAGGTCACTCTGTATTGTTTGTTTTCCTCACAGTGTAGTAATATCTTTCTATAATATCTCAAAGTACTGTTCTTTTATTTATTAGGTTTTATAATATGAAACATGAATATTTTATATTGTATCTGTTTAATCCATTGTTCAATGTATTATTGCACCAATTTGGGAGGTAAACCAAAATGAAAACATGGATTTAATTTGTGATAATTTTTCAAGAAAATGAAAACATCTTTGATTTGGGTTAAATATGACCGTAGCAAAGATTAAATTGATTAAATTAAAATGATTGAAATTATTATATTGCAGTTATTACATTAATACAGTTGAATAAACATGGCAACATTTTAAACAAGTTATTATATTTTCCCACAATTGAGTTAAAAGAGTGTCATTAGACATCTGGACATTTAATTTAGAAAACCTTTAACCTCTTTTCTCTTCCAAAAAAATCTTCATCAACATTTGTTTTCCCTGATCTGTGGACCTTGTGCCAAAGTTGTGACTCAACAAATTTAACGTACTTCTTTTTCCAAACTAAAAACAACCCTTATTTTAAAATACCACAATGATAAAGTCTGGGTCTCTGGATGTGAAAGATAAAATGCTGAGAGCAACCAAATTCCTGCAGCTTGTCAGCAGCAGCTATTATTAAAAAACACAGCAGCTGCTCAGACACTAATGTTGCATTGATGCCAGTATTTCCTCTCCATGTATCTCAAAGTAAATCAAAATCTGAAGTCTGCTCCAGATTCTGGCCATATTGTCACCTCCTACCCTCCTATCTTCTCTGTCCAATTTTTTTTCTGCCCTTGTGTCTTTGAGTGTCTCTCTGTCTTTGCTCTCTCTCGCTCTGTCTGTATGTGGACAAGGACAGGAGCAGAGGATTGTGGGTGTTGGTGGGGGTGTGAGTCTGTAGCACAGCCAAAGAGAATTGGCCAGGATGCTCCTGTAGAGCACCAAAGCTGTTGCCCCCACCCCAGGCTCTGAGCCTCTGGCTTGAAACCAATCTCACACACACACACATTTATATATATTTACTCACACACAGTGATATATGCGGTAAATATATTTCTCCAATATGCAGTAAAGAGTTTTGCCAACACCAGGTCGCCTCCTGAGCTGGATTAAAAGAAATAATAATTTTAGTCAATTTAGGATGTTATGAAAAGTGTAACATTACATAAGAAAATGTTGATCAAGCTGAACTTTTTTATACACATGAAAATTAACATTCTGGACGGATATTTAAATGTACATACATTTATAAATGTGAAGGATTTTATCAAGCTACTGGAACAAAAGGGTTTTTATTCTTTAACAAGATGTCTTTGCTTTCATCCACATTTCTTGGTTTTGTTGTAAAAACGGAACATCTGATTTTCAGGTGCAGCCCATCCCATTCGCAGTTCATGCAGTAGTGACCTGTTCTGATCTGAAGTTTGATCGCGCAGAGGTGGATTTTGGCTACTGTTCCATTTACCAGTCGATCAAGAACACAGTTCGTCTGACCAACCTGTCCCTGCTGCCTCAGGACTTTGGCTTCTTGAATGTTCCAAAGGTACTCCACAGAGCAACTGTGCTTTCAAACAGTTTCAAAAGTTTGGCTCCCCGCATAAGTGCAACAATCAGGTTCTTTAAATCTCCTTTGTTTGTTGACTTCTAACCCACTGTAACCCAAACCTTATTACATTTCCAGTTCTGAAATATTTTCCTACCTATAAAATCTTCCTACCTGAATTAACTGTGCATGCACGCAACAAGGATTTCTCAAGTGCACACAGCCTGTAATTATCTGCTACCAGACCGGTATGAAAGTTAGAATCTTGTATCAATGACTCTGCACCATTTTGAGTTTATTGTTGTTGTCTTCACTGAGAAAATATTTACTAATCAAATATAGTTGCATTATTGATGATGGAATCCTAGCGATTCTATTGGTCAGTTCTTTTGTTGATATGTGTATGGACCAAGTGTAAGTAATAGTCAGGGGGACAAAAGGAAACATTATTTCTCTGCGGACCGGTACCAGTCCCAGGCCCAGTGGTTGGGGACCACTGTTCTAACCTACTGAACCATAGATGCTGTAGTGCTGTGTTAGCTATGAACAGTGTTGTTGATACGTTGCATTTTTTGTGCCTATTTTTAACTCATTCTTGTTTTTTGTTTTTTTTTGTGGACTTCAGTATGTAGAGATCCAGCCCAATGATGGGTTTGGAACTTTACTCCCACAAGAAACATTGGAGATTGGTCTGATACTGAGCGCCGTCAAAGCTATAGACTACAAGTTTTCC
>JAFBJS010003729.1:123491-292277 GCA_016785265.1 Paraplagusia blochii
TCAGTATGTAGAGATCCAGCCCAATGATGGGTTTGGAACTTTACTCCCACAAGAAACATTGGAGATTGGTCTGATACTGAGTGCCGTCAAAGCTATAGACTACAAGTTTTCCCTCCACTGCAAATCTGGAATGAACAGGTTTATTCTTTGTCCGTTACATAGCATATAGTACATACCATGAGTCTTAAAATAAACTTACTGTCCAGCGAAACAAGGGTGATTTATGTTTTTGTATACACTATTCAGTTGATAATAGCTTATAATACTGCAAAGTATATAAATACCTTATAGTGTGGAAAATACAGTATTTTTCATGTAAATTGTATATTTTTCCTCCAATTCTGTAATAATCCTGTTCTTGTGTCTTCTTTGCTCTGACATTAGAGATTTCTTACTTTCTTGCCGTGGAGTCGGTGTGCGTCCTCCCTTGGAGCTCTCACACACCCTGGTGAACTTTGGAGCCACAGCTATAGGAGATCACTCCACTGCTGTCATTATTCTGAAAAATCACCAGAGCAGCCGGTTTAGGGCAAAACCACAAGACGCATCAGGGGTCAAGGATGGCAGCAGTCCTCTAGCACCCAGACTGTTCTCTTTTCTCCTGCCCAACAATTCAGACATCACCCTCGCACCTGCCACAGGACGCCTACTCCCCGGGGAGGTGAGTGCAAGAATAATTAAGGTCTACGGTAAGGAGCTGCTTCTGCAGTTTCACAAATGAAAATTGGCTTTTATGAATAAACAAACTTAAAATTAACTTGAACTTAAATAAATAAACTTAATTTTCGCCTCCATTTTTAGAAATTTTGTTTAAACTATGATATTTTTATTCAGTAACGCAGACAACTTTACAAAAAAGTGGTTTCTAATCACTATGCACATAAACATTTTACACTTTGTATGTTTTTAAAAAATGCATTTTTGTCCATTTATAAAGCATAGTGCAATCATATATAAGTAGTTGCAGAAACTACAGACAGGCCAGCAAAGCAGATATTTGTAATTTGTCCCAAATATCTGACATTGTAAAATATTTTTTTTCCAATTATACTTCTCAAGATGATTTTTTTTCTAAAATTCAGATTTCAGCTGCAAATAGGCCAGTCAGGTACACTTATCAATCAGTCAGTCAAACATTGTCTGGTCTTTGTTCTTGAGATCAACAATGAAGATGTTTTTTAAACACTTTCTCTCGGTGTTCTCTGATCTGTCTGTATGGGCAAACCAAGTCTGAGAATTTACTTCAGCTTATTGAATACGATGTATTAAAGAAGTTTATTTTAACAAAAACCAGCCCTGCTTGAAGCCTTTGAAATACAATGACGCCCTCTATTGGTCATATTTTGGTAGTGAACCCTACCTATTTTTTTAATTGTCGGTGCAACACAACTTGACAGTGAGAGCTAAAAATACTTGGGCTATTTTTTTTTATCAATCCATGTTTTGCTGTTTTATTGATTTCTGGTGGGCTCACCACTCACAAGGCTCACAGTATGGTGCAGTGTGATTTGGGTGGCAAGCAGATGAAGATAAATTAATTATCACTGATTTCAGTAAAATTGACGAAAACCAAGAACCCATATATGGTCTGTTCCTGTACCCACAGCCAGTCACAAGAAGATGTGAATAAAGAAATTGAAAAATAAAGATAAGAAATCGTTCGGAACTTGGTTGTTTTAGGGAGAACAACATGCAGACATAAAACCCTTCAAACTCGAAAAAAGGGCTGAAGAAAAATGTACATTTTTGGAGCTAAAATAAAAATTGTTGGTTCATTAATAGCAAAAGATAAAATTAATTTATCTCCGCACTTGTGTGCACAGCATTCTTATCCACTTTCTTTATAATCTTCATGTGTATGACCAATCACCAGAAATGCCTGATCCAGGTGACGTTTAAACCTACATTCTTGGATCGTGAGATCAAGGAAGAAGGTCTACGTCTCCTTCAGGAAGCTGCTCTGCAAAAGCAGTTGGAGGAGATGGCGCTCATTGCGCAACAGGAAGAGGACGTATGGATTCTTAACTCTAAATTCCAACATCATACTGCATTTCTGCATATCTATAACATTTAATTGAGCCGAAGAAACACGTTTTTGCTTCTGTTTATGTCTTTTAGCTCAAAAAGGAAGTCCAACCAGAACCTGTAAAAGAGAAGAAGGACAAAAAAAATTCAGCCAAATCCCAAAAGACTGACACATCAGGGGACCAAGTATTAGAGAAGGTTGCTGAACCTCCAACCATTGATGATGTAGTGGAAGGGTACGGATTTTCCCTACTCCTCAAATTCGTATCTGTTCATTTAGGCCCAGATTTTTTCATTAAAGCAAAGTGTACAGATAGTTATTAAAATGCCTTGTCTCATTGCCTGTACTGTGTCAAAGATGTTGTATTCTGCGTCCTTTAAAAATGTCTCTGCACACAAAACTCTTTAAAGAGAAAAAAGTAGACAGACCTTCAGCTTTTGTCTTCTGTTTTTATTACAACATGACACCTTTTATATTTGTTTTAATATTCGTCGTATCATCGTATCTTATTGGTCGACTTTAGAGCAAGTCTTTAAAGTCAACATTAAAAGAGTTGGCTATTAGTAAAACTGACATCATGTAGGATTTGTACAGCAGAAAAGAAATAAATATTCTGGAGCAAAAATATCAAAATACTTGTGCTGTAACAGAGTGGATGAATTATTCTCTGAGGAAATGTCTTTAAAAACCTCGCTGACAGTCTGTCTGCGTAAGTAATTAATGACTTGGTTTGAAGCCTGGAGTCCAACAACACTGAAATATAAATTACACACACACAGTGTTTGACTAGCTTATTCTTTCTTCCTCCTTTTCACCAGCAGTTTCATCATCATTTCTATGTCTTCTTTCTGTTTTTCGGTCGTCATGCGATACTTGGGTCTTGTGTCAGAGCATCCAGGAAGGATCCTGACAGAGCTGGAAAGCCTTCAATAAAGCATTACAGAAGTGTTTGTTGTTTTATTCAAATGTGTGAGGTCTTGTGTTCTCAGGTCGGAGCTGTACGAGCAAGCCAAGACGTCTCTGCTCCACACATTCGCTCCACGATACGTGGAGCACACCATACCGTGCTTTATATCAGACGGAGATCCTCCTGAGGACAACAGACAAGCTCAGCCACCATGGAGGTAACGTCACTGCACCTGCATATCTAGTCTCATACAAACCTATGGATACAACATATATTTTTTTTACTTTTAGCCAAAAAGATAAAATGTTTTGACAGATATTTTCGTAAAGAAAATTTCATCCTCATGTTAAGGAAATCAAAAGTATCTAAAGATGATGTTGGTGTTCTCTATTTTAGAGCATGCCATAAGGTATAAAACAATAAATGAATAAATGCGAAAGATCATGTGTCAAACTCAAGGCCCTGGGGTGAAATGCGGGTCGCCATGTTACACTGAAGGGCCCGCAGGAGCTTACAAAGCATTTTATAATGTCAATGTAGCAGAGTTCTTAATTTCATAGAGTAAAAATTGTTTTATTACACTGCAATAAACAATACTAGTATCATAAATTAATAATAATAGACTGCTGTAACATGTACTTATATGTTATGGAGTAGCTACATCTACAATCTTTTACATTCAGCCCTTCTAGGATAGATGGATTTTTTATGCAAAGTTCTTTAAATGAAAGGGACACACACCACTGTGTCAAAGATTACAACCTTGATTTCACATTCGTATCATGTCCGATGTCTCCTCAGCCCCTTTAACACACTCTACCTGCAGCTGCAGTGTCCTGCCGTCAGGCCTTGTCTCCTTGTCTCAGATAACCAACAGACCATCATAGACTTCCAACAGGTGTCAATAGGTGAGCGGTTCTGGACATTTATGCGGTTTGCTGGTTTTAAAACAGACTGTGATGGACGCCCCTGTCTGTGCCTGTCTTTGTGCTTCACAGGAGACAAAGTGATAAAGGGCTTTACGGTTCAGAACATTTCAGATGATTCTTTTCAGGTATTTTCCCTACAGGGGTTTTTTATTTCTCTATTTCACTATTGATACTTTGAGCTGCTGTAAGATCCTAATCTTAGATCGATAAGTTCAAGTCCACATTTGTGATTAATTTAATATTTTCTTTGACAAATAAATACACTTTTTAGGATTGCAAACTCTACCTGACCTCACACAAAAAGAGTTACAGTCAGACATCTACATCTCTTCCTAATATTTTTTCTGACAATTTGTAGCTGAAGTCATCGGTTCTGGACATCTTTGGTCCATTTTCTATCCTCAACGCACTCAGGATCATAAAACCTGGGGATCAGCACACTCTGCTACTGGCCTTTCATCCATCTGTGGACAAAAAGGTAGGTTTAGAAATATTGTAATAATATAAGTTATGTTTTTTGAATCAATACAAATTTGGGAAAATTTGCATTAGGAGAAATAAGTAATGAATCGCAAATGTATTTTTAATCAATATAACACAAATATGCATGTGAGTGCCTTCTTTTGCATTCCGTTACTTAAGATTAAGGTTTGTGTTTAGGATAAAAAAACTAATTTTGCATAGACCTTAAAAGAAAAGTACTATATGTGGTCATAAATTCATTTTCAGAACTTCTTTTTGTCTAAAACTCCTAGTTGACATAGCTGATTATAAAGATATGAGTTACTTTGCTTCATTTAACCATGACCTGCTGTAACTTTTCCTCAAATTTGAAGTCGCTTTTGATAATATAATATAAAGAACGTTCCTTTTCTTTTTTAGTTTTGTGAAGTTCTGGAGATAAAAACCCCTACAATGAATCTGGAGGTAACGCTGCGTGGAGAGGGTGTGATCCCTGATGTCACATCATCCCACCCTGGAGGACTGCTGGACTTTGGCTATGTGCTGGAGAAAGAAAGCACTGTACGAGTCATAGAGGTCAGTTACTCTTTACATTGATAGGTTACCTCTGAGTTCCTGCCAGTGTTCCTCATGTCCACTTCTGTCTGCAGTTACATAACAGCTCACCAGTGGCAGTGGGTTTCAGGGTTCTGCTAGCCAGTCTGTGTCCATCCAGACCTAAAGGTGGAATTGAACATTTGGACATCTTGTTAGGGGACTACACGGACCCTGAATTACAGCCTGTTGTAGGTAGGATGCCGGTTCAATTCTGAAGGAAAGAGACCAGTAAAGATTTTTGGAAATTGGGCGTCTGCAATCTCTAGTTTAAATGTCAGACTGTTCATTTTCATGGCAGTCACACTGAATTTTACATTTTTGGTTTTCTGTATACAGTTAAGCTCTTTTGACATACTTTAACTCGTACTTTTGCTAGTTTGCTATCTTATACATTGAACTCTATCAATAATCACAGGACAAATAATGCTTCATAGGAAAATGAAAATATGAAGTTTCACCTAAGTATTTCTAGTGTGACTCAAATATTATAATGTAGCTGTTGTGTTCATTTGCAAAGGAACCCAGAACTACAATGGGGCGAATGTGTTCAGTGTTGTGCCAGCAGAGGGCATCATTGGTCCGGGGCAGAGCCAGAACATTACCATCGTTTTCCAGCCGGACCACCCGTCTATCTATTACTCTGACAAACTCACCATAGAGATCATGAACAAGGTTAGCAGGCCACAAAACAAACTGTAACATGTCCTCTTCCTGTCCTTGCTTCCTCTTACCCTGGTCAACATTCTTTACATCCTCCTGTGCAACCTTTATACTTTAAACCTTTTTTTCTGTCTCCCAGAAAAATCTGTGCATAATAGATCTGAAGGGTGCAGCCTCTTCACACAACATGTACCTGTATGGGGGAGACATGCTGACGGTGCCCATTGAATCGCTGCTTCCTCCCCTGACTGACTATCAAACTCCACCCTCAGGTACCGATCTGTCTCCTTCATACACAGCTGGTATTAACCTGAAAACACACTCAGCGAGAGGTTATAGTTGATAACCTTTGAAAATATTCATACTCTGCGCAATTTGAATTATCTTTCCAGAGATTTAATGTATTTTATTGTTGTATTAAGACTTGCATGGTTCATTATATTTGGCCAGGAGTCAGCTGACTGTTAAAAAGGGACCATCCCTGGGTGGGTTCAAACCAACAAACCTTTCAATGCACAGCCGAACACACTGACTGATTGCACCTTCTGTAATTTCCTGAAGGATTCTCCTGAGGGATTAATAAAGTTCTATCTATCTCCATCTATCTGGTGACTGTGACTATATTGTCAAAAGGAAACCTGACTCTCAGTAATAATGCATGTTTGTTTCAGTGTAGTTTAGGAGGAATTAGATCATGCTTGTCAAAATTACATGATAGCTAAAAAGCCGAACAAAAAAAGAGTGTTTTGCTACAGTCTCTCTCTCCAGCCTTTTGGTTTTAGTCTCTCTAACTTTAGACCTCTGCCTCTTCAGGCTCTTGTTCTGCAAATCTTAGTCTCATCTGAAATATTTATGTCTCTTAGATATTGAATTCAAAGTTTATTCTAAATAGAATACACAACAAGGTTATTTGTATCCAAAGCCGCATCCAAATGAAACCACTCTTTTGTAACAGAGGAAAATGACATCACCACCCCTGTGCTTGTGACTCTGCGGGCCAGCATCAGTGAAGGTGTCACCACACCTGCAGTGAGGGAGCTGAAGGTGGGCTGCATCCGCTCTACACAGTCCAAAAAGGTACTGCTGACCAGATCACCATTTCAAATTTTAAAAATAGTCACTTAAAAGCATGCTGCCAATACATCTTTCATATTGTGTATTTTTGAACTAGGATTTCATGTTAAAAACAAATGAATAAAAAAAGACAAATATTAATTGAATTTTCAGATTTATAACTACTTCTCATTGGAAATTACCCAAGTAAACAAACAAACATTGTGTAACACATAGCAGGGGTTCCCAACCACTTTGCCAGGTACCAGTACTAGTGCGTGGGTGAATTGGTGCCGGGTCGTAGAGAAATAATGTTTCCTTTAGGCCCCATCTGATAATTACTTATACTTGATCCATACACATATCAACAAAAAAAATTAACAATAGAATGGCTAGGATTACATCATCAATAATGCAAATTAGGAAATATTTTCTCAGTGAAGACAACAATAAACTCAAAATGAAGCAGTCATGGGTCATTGATACAAGATTCTAACTTTTATACCGGTCTGGTTGCAGAAAGTTATCGACTGTGTGCACTTGGGAAATCCTTGTTGTGTGCATACACAGTTAATTTGGGTAGGGAGATTTTATAGGTAGGAAAATATTTCAGAACACTGAAAATGTAATTTTATTAAGGGGTATTTATCTCACTTAATAACCTGTCTGTGAAAATAGTACGAGACATTTGACTGGTCCGTGGTGGAAAAAAAGGTTGAGGAACACTGACATACAATAAATTTATAATGAATGTTAATTCATATTTGTTTGTTGTACCTTTTTGGTGTTCCTCTAACATATATAACAGGGTGGAGAGTTTTTCTGGGATGATATGTCACCCCTTCAGCAGCAGGGCTTCACTGTTGAGCCTCTTAAAAGCAGCGTGGAAGCAGGTAAAGAAGTAACCGTCACAATCTCGTGGAGTCCTCAAAGTGGATACAAGGTGAGAAGGAAACACTTTGTTTGAAGGGGAAGGGGCATGGTATTTTCCGGGGAGATAATTTTTCTAGTCGTTGTCTTTGCGTCACTCAGCAGTTACTTTAAATGATATTTGTCATAGGTAGAAGGTACATAAGGATTATTCTACACAGGCTATGCATAATCTCAATATAAAATGTTAGAAAGTTGTCTTCTGTGATTGTTACACATGAGGAGAAATCACACAGAGAAACTAATGAACTGCTAATACTATATGTGTCTTTGTGTGTGTTTCAGCCATATGAAGTAGTGCAGGCTCGCGTGCTCCTGACTGTGAGAGGGGAGCAGAGGATTGTTTACAGCGTCAACTTAATGGCTCTCGTCTCCTACTCCTCTCCATCCAGCTCCCCTCCTTCTCCTACCACCTCTGTTGTACCTATGTGATGATGGACGGTATTTGTATCTGGACACAGTCACTGTAGGATTTTCTGATCATCGGTAAAAACACATTTCATACAAATATATTGTTGTTACAGATTATTTTCTATCTACATTGTGATGGTTTTGAATCAACTAAACTCTAAAGAGGATCCTCTGTGAAACCAATTCACAGAGTTCATTATTAATTTAAGCACGTGACTGATAGTACATAATTCTACCACTGGGGGCGTGCAAGAAACACTAAATTGTTCTTTTTGAAGCTTTAACCACTAGGTTTGTACAGTTCACACTGTGTCGTTGTTCCTCTAGTAATGGTGCAAAACAAGTGAAAAGGTGGTGTAAATAAATCATTGTATCATAAAAAGAGACCATTGAAGGGAGAGGCTTTTTTTTCTATTGATTACGTGAGTCAGTATCTCAGAGGATGAGTTGCCTTTGCATGTTTGCTTTATATGCATTTTCATGTGTTAATTACAGCTTGTAACAGCAACAGGTGTTTTATAAGTTTGATAAAACTAATGGTTTTTAATAAAAGTGTTATTAATGACACATGTAGGGGGTTGTTGCATTATTTCAAAGTATATTGAGATAAATTATAAGCTAAGAAATTGTTTTAATTTTGAAAATCTCTTATTTTGAAAGGCACACTCTGCTGAATAAAATTAGTATGTTAAAAGAAGTTGTTTTTCATAGGTGCACAGGAAAATGTGGTCACGATTTCAACACTGGTTCGTGTTTATGTGTGTTTATCATCATTAAGGAAGCATGTAAGTTTACTTTGTCAGTAGGTTTTCTAGAAATCAAATTTTAATAAGGGGTTGGACGATAATATCTGCAATATCGGATATCGGCAAATGTCAATATCGGACATCCCTAGTTTTCATATTATTAAGTAAAAAAGGGAATCTTTCTGGAATCTCATTTTAAATAAGAAAAGCAGGAGCCACTTCTGAATGTGTATGACATAGTTCATTTCACAGATAAACACCTCGTGCTGTGGAGGTCCAAACATGTGGTACATTAAGAAAGATAGCTTTTCTAAATTTTCAAGCATACAGAGGGTAGAACTGTTGTACAAATTCAATATTTGTCATGCGTGTAATGCCCTTATGTCAGCTTATCACTTATGTACAGCACTATGTACTGTAGGTAGGTACTGCTTCCTTAAATTTCGGCATCATCAGTACTTAATCATCTGAAGTACTTATCTGTTTTTAGAAGTAATATAACAGCAGTGCAGTTACGTTTTATGATCTGATAGTATCAGGATTTTTGTTTTGGGTATTTGAATATGTAGATAGAATATGATGCCTGTTTTGTAAAATGTAAAATTCCATGTACAGTTGATAAAAAGATTAGAAAATAGAAAACACTGCATGGTTGAGAAACATTTCATTGTTGTTTAACTTTCTATTTCAACAAAGCATTGAGGAATTACAGCTCTACTATATCTGTCTGTCTGTCTGTCTGTCTGTCTGTGCACAACAGCAGATGTCACTAATGCTTCAAAACAGACCTACGGGGTCAGGGCACTCTTCCAGAGATCCATGCTGTAAGCATTTATCAGAGATTGGAGGAGATTATGCTAAACCAGATTACTGCACCCCAACCTGCCCATTAAAACCAAGGTCATTATGAGCTTAGCCTTGTGTCATGTCACCCGTTTAATGAACAGTATCAGATCATAGTCTGTGATATTAATGTGGCCAATTTGCATCTTTTTCCATGGTAATCTCCTCCTCTGATCTCTGGTTAATACTGTAGATAGTGCTACTTACTAGCCTGCCTTTTGCAACCCGTGATGTCTCCATGTCTCTTCAGTCTGCCCCTGGTGTACAGGAGGAGTTAGTGAACACGGCTGGAAATAACTTTGCCTTTTTTTTTAACATAACACAAGCCTCACCTTGTTTATCTTTCACCTGTGCTTGATTTTTCTGTCAATATTTTTGGTTGTTGTACATAGTGGTAATATTAGATAGCAGATATAGTACTGACAAATTAATATTATTTAAAAATTATAATGTTACATATGTTTTTTATCTTTTATTAAATAAATTGGCCAACTTTAATATTTCCAACTGGCTCACCACACACAGGAAGGCTGATAGTATGGAGCAGTGTGATTTGGGTGGCAGTAGTGGAGACTGCTGCCTTTGACACCTGGTAACTAATAAACGTAATAAAGATGGATGGATGAATAATTCCAAACTTATCCTTACTTATTAATATCCTTAAATAATAAAATCAAATTAGAAAGAAGAGAAAACAGAAATATTTCTAGAGGTGGTTGCCTCACAGTGATGATTATTGAAAATTGCTTTTGCAAATAATTTTTAGAAAAAGTAGAATTCAATCCTAATGTATTTTTATTCACAGAGAGGTGTGACTGCTCTCTTTCTTGTCTCAGGCTGAACACAGACAATAAGCTTTGTCCCCTGGGTGGTCCGAGGCTCAGCTAAAGAAGATCCACAACACATGTATGCAGATAGGGAGGGGTGTAACCAGTGGCAACTAATTCTCAGCAGCATTAACCTGGACAGATGAGTCCCAATGGAAACTCACACCTAGAACACTGCCTGACACACACGCACACACTCACACTCACAGGCAGTGTTTTCAGCTTGTTGCTTGTTTGTCAAACAATAATTTTTTAAAGATGAATTTAAAAAACACAACCCAAAATGAGACATTTAACATTTGAATCAATCATGAAGGATTGATAATGAGATGGAATAAGTATGGATTCCCAACATAACCAGAAAATACATGATGTGTTGTTTTAAAAGTTAAAAGCTTCACAGATCATTCAGGTTCTTTTGAGTCTTCTCTTACACACACTTTGTTTGGTCAGATTGCTGACTGTAAATCTGTGTTTTGCCAAAGATTTAACCTAAATAACAACTGCACCAATGGGGGGAAACTAATAATCAGCAGCATCTTAGGGATGTAACAATCTCTAGACTTAGTATGCTATTTGGTTTATTTAATAAAATCACTTTTAGATGGATGAAATACAACAGCAAAACAGTTGGGGCACAAACAATGGATTCCCAAATGCTGCGGGGCCACAGTAGACATAACACTGCCCTCTCAGGACAGCTGTTCATCCAAACCACAGCTACGGCTGCTGATTTCTTTCCCCGTTGGACCTAATCCACATTCACTCTGCTTTCCCAGTGGACGTCAAAGTGTTCCATGTTGTCTCCAAGTAACGCATTAACCAACTGAGCATTAACACCTTATTCTCAAGCACGACTGCAGGTAATGCCCTATTCATGTTTGTCCAGCAGAACTCCCGTCACTTGCATTTAAGACCATTTTCAAAAACTGTATTAGAGCAAAAAAAAAACAGTTTTCATTATCTAAAAAATATTTGGTCTAGAAGAACTTTCTACGTCATTTTCTAGGGGTCAGTCTTGTCTGCAAAAACCTCCATTCTTGGTTATATTGATTGCTTCTGTTGGATTGATGACTGTCAAAGGATGAATTTCTAATGGAGGATTATAAATAATTAATTATTGCGATAAAAACTGTATGTAGGGCTGGCTGTTAAATCTGCAACCAGTGACTTTAGGCTCTCATTGTTTTAAGATGAGATGGGGTTGATTGAGAAAGAGCTTCCGGTGACACACTGTTGTTCAAATACTTTAAAATTACAAAAAAAATGATAAAATTACACTGTTGTGAAGAAGAGGGAGTGTAATCATTCCCTCAAGTTAACAGTACAATATGAATGAAATTATACATGTCTTTTGCTAGGATATATATCTGGACTAAGTTATTCATGCTTACAGGGAAGTGCATGCACCACTGTGACATTTGTCTAGTTTGGATTGCAAATAGGAGTTTGGCAGTTATTTCCTTGTGCTGGCTGTTGTAACAAACTGAGTTCCCTAAATGTGTTTGTCTGAAAGGTGTTTTTATATGTACTTAGAGTGTGAGGTCAAAAAATGCAAAAGCAAAAGGGTATTTTTTCGTGAATTTGAGGTGAAATTATCAGTGATGGATTAATGTTCCTCAAACTATCATATTGTATGTATGGACCATGCAGACTATGACACACAAACTCCACCACCTCGTTTTCCCCAACAATGTATGAAAGAACATTTCTTTAGCAATTACTTTGAAAAATAACGCTACAACCAAAAGCTTAAAAAAAATACTATGTAATTTTCAAATAAATATGTTTAAGCGGTGGGATGCAAACTAGAACCAAATTTCCCATATTATTCAAAAAAGTAAAGCATTAAAGGATGTATTTATTTACATTGTAATTTAGTGCCTGAAACTCTTCAAACAAAACCAAGCCATTAATATCCTGGTTCAAATTAATTTTACAAAATCACATCTAGATTATGCATATCAGCCCTTTCCTGAGTAAAATGAAAAAAAGCAAAGTATGTAATGTATTACTCAAACACAAAAAATGTGGATTTCTACTTATTACACATTTGTGTGGAGATGTTTCTCTAACGTGAATCATATTTCTGTATTTATAGTCAGGCAGTGATTACAGAAATGTTAGTGTTATTATGGCTTGTGTCACCTTCACCGGTTTACAGTATATGAAATTGTACCATAATGGACCACAACAAGTGTAGTATAATGTATGTACAGCTAATGTGAACAAAGTGAACTGTAACTGAATGTGTTTTAACAGTGGTGGACTCTATGAAAAATACTTCCATCTATACAGATAAATAGAGGGAAATATTTAGCCTTATATATACCATATATTGTTAGACTGCTGTGTGTAAACTTTGAATTAATGAAGTTTTTCCTGTTTCAACAAAAAGTTAAATGTTGAATTTTGGTACCCCGCTGCTACCAAAGATGGCAGTATTTCCTGGTTTTATGAAGTGGTCGCCGACCCTTCGCCGTACGTTGTGACGCTACCTTAACGTGGGGTTTCCCAGTGCTGAGTGCAGGGTTACCGCGCCCATTTCTGCTGTTTGATGGCTGGAGGAAGAAGCCACTGAAAGCCTGGCGTGAAGGAAGAAAAAAAGAGGGACGACGATTGTGGGAACGCCAAGAAGGGATTTTTTTCTTGCTTAAAGTTGGAATTTGTCCTTAAAGTAGAAGAACCCACAAACAGGACTGCGTCGTGCATATTTGTGTCAAGAAAACACCGCCCTCGTCTCTGCGCCTCTGTGCCGGTGTGTCTCCATCCTCGGCGGCTGAAAACTGGGTTCGGGGAGTGCCGCTCCTCGGTAGCTACACTAGCTAAATCAGAGCGCCTGGGTGGAGTGAGAGGAGAGACCAGATTTTTCAGCTCTTTCCAGTCAATGTGAATTTAAAACGACGGACTTCCTCGACTGAAAGCGGGTAAGGTGTTTTTATTTCTATTAACACTGCGCTTCGGGGAAATGCATTAAGTGTCAGGGCGAAAGGGGTTAAACTGGGTTAGCTGCTTTCAGCCCGCTGCTAGGCTAGTGCGAAAAGAGTGGGTGTGGGCCACTAATGGAGGAACCGAATATCATTTTAAAACCAATATATTTGTCCAACACTTGTCCAGTGAACATAGTTTAACGCATTTAGGCTTTACTCGCAACGTGGCAGTCAATTTTCCGTTCTTGCGTTATTCAGTGTGTTACATGGTGACAGCTCGGTAGGTTAGCCAGGCACCCCTTCTCTCTCTCCTACGTCCGGGTGTATCTGTCTCCATGGACAAATAAGCCACCTACTTAAACTATCGCTTCTGGTTTATCAACAGAATTTCCCCTAATAATGTGCACATCTGCTTACATGCATTACATCAAGTTCCTCACATTGTTAATCCGAACGTTGGCCTACATTTTCCGCATCCCTGGGCTCCACAGAGAGGGGGAAATCAAGTCTGAGTGGTGGTGTTTATTAACGACTGTAATCCGGACCAGCTCATTGTCATGATTATACACAGTTAAGGCTCTTGGAGTTTGCACAAGTCAAACAAACGTTTAAAAAAAGAGGTTAGGATTGTCTTCCCCAAGTCTTTAGCATCTTGAAATTGTCAAGCAAGCAGCAAAGCAAAGGAGTGGAATCTAAAAATGGCCACTTCAGCAGCAGAATCACCAACACCACCCCCACCACTCTGGCTCTGCTCTGTAGCCAGTACATGCAGGAGTTGGCCAGCAGTGGCCTCATCCTAGGATTCTAGCCAGATACCTGACCTGATCATAACAGCTAGTAATGCACTGATATTCTAAGGCCTTTACATGATTTAATTACTGTTATTTAGTACTTTAATTAATATCCATATATGCAGTGAAACGCAGTGGAACATGACGCTAGTTTTAGAAACGTATAGTATGTAGCCCACAAGTAGGAACACTAGTTTGATGAACCATTTTGAAATAGGATTTACGAACATTGTGGTCTGAAAACTAAAACGAAACTATCGCTGCTGCTATTGTAATGGCACACCGTTGGTGTTATTTCTTAAGTTAAGCCCAAAGACTCAGCTTTTTCTGTTTGTGCTATAAGCAACCATTACACCAGATTATTTCCGACACCGTATTAAAAATAAATTTCAATGTGTTAATATTATTATAACTATTGAATGTCTTCAATAGTTTCTTCTTAAATAACACTTATCAACTGGTAAAGACCAGGCGATAATATAATCTGTTAAAGTAAAAATAACCGTGCACACAGTTCGGCTTTTAAAGTTAAACATTTTATTCTAATGGGTTTAATGGGTTAAGGGAGATTGTCTAATTGGATTTTTTGACAATCTGTTTATTTCGATCACGGCTCTATTGGAGGGCATGTTGTTAGCAGCTACAGACACCGAAGCCTGGCTGGGCCTCGTAGATCTATTCCGCTGAAACGACTAGGCTGGGTCTGTGCTTCAGCCTCGAAGGCAAATCCAGCTCGTCGCTATTTGAATAATTTACTCAACTGTATCCTGTTTTAGTTATTTATTCCATGAAAAAAATATGTGTTTTAGTTTAGTTGCTGAAAGCGCCTGCACTGGGGCAGCAAGTCGAATGCAGCAGTAGCGGCGGTGGCCGAGCCCTTAAGTTAGTGCCGATCGGCGGCGAATATTTATTTAAATAAAGCCCACTTAAAAAAATACCCGTCGCTTTTTGTCCCCCCGTTTAACAAACGTGTCTCGGAAATAATTGCTGGTTTACACGGCCCTACAAAGATTAATTCATTTTAGCCAGTGTGCCCCCTCCTTTCCTCCCTCCTCCCCTCCCTTCTTCCCTCCTTCTCTCCCTCTGCCTCCTCGAATGAATGGGTTCCTGTATTCAGGGCCCAGGCAGCTGCAATGAACAAGATGGCGTTCAAAGCCTTTTTCATCAGCTCTCTCTCTCAGACACACACAGACAGATGCCGAGCATCGGATGCGTCCAATCTTGGCAGGAAAGATTTCTTTTGCTTTCTCCCCCCGCCCCTCAGTCGTTGTAAAAACTGTGCACGGTACATTATTGTTGTATAGAGGAAGACATTTTCGTGTAAGACGAATCTGAAGTATATTTATAGGGGCAACATGGTGGTAGCGGTGGAGAGGGCTGCTATCCTTACAGTTTACTCAAATAAAAGACGATTCATTGTTTGTAACCAATATTTGTGTGAGCAACTGGAAAAATATTAATCTACATGTTAGTCTCAAGAACTAAATGCGTAATGATTACTCCATTATAATAAGACATATCACTTTAATTTAATTTTTACAGTGTTTAAATCAGTGCTTCCTATCCTTTACCCTTTACATATGTTTTTTTTTATCACAAACATGAAGTGTTACATAATGATGTGTTCCTAACATAGATTAAATGTATTTGGCCACCGACAAAGTTTTTTTTAGTTTTTGCAAATAATGTATATATACTGTCAGAATTTAGAAAAAAATGTTGACGGTGGTTAAATTTAAAAAGGAAATTTTAAATCTGCAAATGTCAAACCAGCAAACCTGTGACACCAACTGTGTCTAAAAAACATATTCCTTGGTTTGTGCTAATTTTGTCAAGAGGTTGTGTCATGGTAAACAAACAATGTTCCAAACTAGATCTGTCCCTTTTTCCCTAATTTTAATCGTTTTAATTAGGCATTCTGTGGTTACTAGTGTTTGCTTTTGTATTTGCGAAAACAAAATATGAATAGGATTATAATCTCCATCGGATTTTAGTCTTAGGGATTATATGGCTCTGGGCAGTAATTGCTGATGCGTGGGTATAATCTGGTATAGTACTACACAGAAATGTTCCTATCTAGACATGTCTGCATTTGAGACTCTTCTTCTGTTTCTTATTATTGTTTCTCTCTTACATCGGTCAATTATCACACATTATTCTAGTTGTGTGGGGCATCAGTTGAATAATTACTAGTTGTGGACTTAAGTTTTGTTTCATGGTTATCATGGATTTGTGGATCATCTGCTGTGATACCTTTTGAAGAAATCAACACCCCAGACAAGTATTCTTTAATGTTTCACAAGAATTACCACTCATTCATGATTAAGGAGCATTTGGAACTCTACAGCACCAATTTGAGTCACAGAACCAACTCAACAACAAAAACGATCTTTACCTGTAGTTTTTAAAATAAATGGATAATAGGAAGGAAAGAACTTTTCAAAATAAAAAGGCCAGATGCCATAGTTACTGTTTCCAGGAGTTAAATAAAGAAAGTAGCGTCCTACAACTACATATTACCCCCAAATTATTTTCTTCTGTTAGTTCTGCCCATCAGGCAAGTTCGTGAAAAAACAAGCAGAACAGCATCTCCATGTGAATCTTTGCTCCACTGAACACAGTTCTCTCATTAACAATACATTTTAATTTTAATGGACCATTAGTGGTGCCTTCTGGATTATGTCTTCCATTACTTTAAAGGTTGTGTATTGTGGTTAAGCAATCTGACGATTCTTTCATCTCCGCTGTCAAACCGTCCTTTAATAAATGGACTGGAACTATTTCATAGGGGTGTATTGCTTCAATGGACATAATCAGCATCCAAGTTTGGAAAAATTCCTCTTCCATGTTTGATACAGGTCTTAATTCAATAGGTTGTATATAAACATTAATGCACTAATCCTTGGCTGTGGTTGGACCCATTTATGTCTATATTTTTGAATAATTGCGCAGGGACACCTGATAGCCCCAATAGACTACCAACGGTGCCCACAGGGTGTGATCTAAAGATTAAACCACACAACAAAATAGTCAAAAACTGTGCTGTTACTGTGTGTTTTTATCAGTTACAATTACAATGACATTCTATTGGCTGTTGTCATAATTGTGAGAAGAGGGGTCACTGGTGTTGATCCCAGTACCTTTTATTGTTACTTTGTTGGTTAAATCTGTATGGTTACAGATTACTTATGATTAAGTACTTCATGGTATTACTGAGTGCAGTTGAAGTAACCCTGTATCGAGGGGTTGGTAAATCCTGGTCCAAGAAACTTGATTAAAGTTTGGTGAAGCTAAAGGTTATTTCCCTTGGCTCTCTTATTAATTCTGAAAACTTATTGAAACACCTGTAATAATTGTTTCTATTAATTAATTACGCATTTACAACACACATGTATTTTATATTGTATGTACATGTCTTTTAGAGGTATCAATGTTTTAATCTGTGTGTAGCTTGGTATTAGGTACTGCACTGTGGCCAGTGGTTGTCATCACTCCGAAAATGTTTTGGCCAGTGTTTTGAATAGTCAAAGTAAATGGTACCAGAGCTGCCTAATGACCCGCTCACAAAGCTGTCACCACTCGGGGACTGTAACACTGCCCAAAGCCTCAGCACTGTTTTGCGTATGCCACTGTTTTTCTCTCTGCTTTGAATAAAGTCTCCTGACCCATTTACATTCATGTCTAAAAAAAAAAGTAGACCATCATAGAGGAAACATGGTAACTCCTTAATATAGAAGACCATATAAAGACTGTAATAGTGAGATTATGCTTTTGAATACTTCTCCACAACAATGGATATAATTACCTGAATGAAAGATTGTTCTTCTCTTGGAAGTTTAGAGAGGGACAGAGGTGGAAAAGTGCTAGGAATTCAATCAAGAGTGCATTTTATGTTCGTCTTAAATAAAGACATTGTTTGACAAACCTGACCTTTCTTTTTCCCCTGGCATTTTAAATAAGACTTGACAAAACAGCTTTCCCAGACTCCAACACAAAGTGTTTTATTATATGTATGATAGTCATGTCTATTGTATGTTGGTCAGCATTACAAAATTACAGGAGAATACAATTAGATTCTAAAATTTGACCTTAGTTGTTTTATTTTTTTCTTGAATGCCCATAGATTTCAGCTATTGCTTTTCTGTGGCTTAATTGTTTCAATTAATAGATACAGTTCTAGTAGTGACTGACCAAATCACACTTTGAAATGAAATCTTACCTTTTTATATAGATTTAGTTGAAGATATGGAGATTTGAAGAATGGGCAGTTTCAGAAATAGTATAGAAATAATACAAAGTAGTTTTGAGGTACATCTAAAGATGCAGAGCTGAAACAGTTTGGACTCCATCTATGAAGACAATATCCTTATTGTGGAGAAAGAATGTTAGTATTTAGCTGTGACGTGAAGTAAATTCCAGAGAAGAGTCATCAAGGAGAATGTTGGAGGATTGGTTGGTGTAATAGGAAAGATTTAAGGAAAAGCATTCACTGGGCACAAATCTGTACATTTTAGTGTTCGCTCTTTCTTTCTTTCGAACTACCACACACCACTTGGTATTTGTTCAGCTATTTTTGCAATTTAAACAGAGCTGAAAACCTTACCAATGTAAATGGGCTTTTAAAATAAAATATCCTTTTAGTTTCAGTATTTGTCTTTAACTATTAAGTGATAAGTTAAAATATTTAAGCGCTGTTTGAATATTACAAATGTTTTAAAAAAAAACAACTGCAGCAACAAGGTAACGAGCCAAGAAAATCAACCAAATTAACATAGTCATAAGGTTGATTGTTGCATTATTAATTAGTAATTTAAAATGCAGTTGATTTTAATAAGAGATAAGGCTTTCCTGTTTTGACATATTATTCTAGTGCAGCCAAAGTAGGATTCACATTTTATTTTTTGCCCAAAAAATCTGTTGGAAGACACTTTGACTATAATTCCATTGGCTTTGTTTTTGTTTGACAGAATGATAATGGACATGAATTATGCAATGAGCAAAATTCTGAATTTCTCTCAAAAAAAAATGTAGCCAAATGTCAAAATGGTGTACTGACTCCTGCAGTGTAAAGTATTACAGGATAGTTGAGGAAGTGCGTAGACCTGTACACTGATGTGGATGGGTTTTTGTGTCTACCGTTTTATCCTCTGTTAAAAGTGGGCCATGCATCACACATTGTCTTTGTTACAAGACTAAATGTGTATTATAAAAATGTCATTGCATATTTTTCAGATTAGATGACTTCTGCACATAAACCAGATGGAACATCTTGATCAGAACTGTGTCAGCGTATTTATACTTCTTTGTTGCCCCAAGACTTTGCTCCACTTTGAGCAAAGAGAAAATAGGCTGTGGAGCCTAGGGCTTGTTTTCAGTTCAGACCTTCTTGATTCAACTGTCAGGGTGGCAATCCTTCCTACATGTTGCTAACACAAGAACCTGCATTAGGAAGTTCAGCTCTTAATCTCAGGGCTTGTCCACTTAGTTGGGCCAGTTTGCTTTAAAACTTTGTCAATGAAACCCTTTTAAGAGAGATTGTGTTTTTAACGATATCACTTTTTAATACTGCACGGGGAAAATAGGTATTCTTATTGATGGAGACATAATGTACGAGATCTTTTCTGGCTTTTCTGATGGTCCTCTGCAACTTACACATAGATTAAGTAAGACCATCCATTTGGACTATCTTTTGGACCTATTTCCAGAAGTTATGCACTCTATCTTAGGAAATATTTACAAACACTCCTCCCCATGCTATTATAGAATAGTTCATGTTTTATTTTGAGATTTTTAAATCAGATCATTAGGTTACAAAAAGCAAAGCTTAATGTAAACATGACTAATACTTTAGGAAAACACGCTTTGTTGTTGTTTAAGACTAGACAGGCTTGTAGTGTGTTAATCCATAATACAGCCATTTTTTTTATCCAATAAGCCTTTGTGACCTTTGTCATAAAAAACTTCAATTGATTGGTGGCCAGAACAGTAAATTTGAACAATGATTCATTGTCACCCAAAGGATTTTCTTGGAGCGAAGAGATAGCAGTAGCAACTCTAACTCTCATACACAACAAAATCCTCATGTGACAGAGACACAAGATGGAAAAAAAGTGTTTTTGTTTAGTGAGAACTGCAACCTATGCCCCTTGTGGATACAAGCATATTGCTGCCAGTATTATATGTTTTGTAGTGTATCGACAGTAGTAACTGAAGCTAGACCAGGTAGATACTGTAAAATATTTGTGCAGACCTCTACCATGACATAATATTACAACCTTTTTAGTTTTGTGTATTGGCTGCATATTACGTTTAAGGTGAAAGTGGCACGGAACAGCAATCTATCACAATAAAGACAATAAACGCTCTTAAAAGATCTTAAAATTACATTCTTGGTTATTTGCAGTCTCTTATTTGTTCTGGAATTATTGTGAAACACAATGGGATTCCATAAAACTGATGGCTGACTGCAAGAGTGTACCACATAGAGGATGCTTTGTTGAAGAGGATGACAAAGTGAGTGAGATTGAATGGAGCCATAGCTTTTAAAACATATCCAGGAGCAATAGCCTTCTGTCCCCCTTTCCCTGCATCATCAGCTTCCTTCTATGTGACCTGGTTGTGTTGCAGCTGCCATTTACTATGCTTCACTTCCCTGCAGCACTTAGGTGCCTTTCATCCACCAACAACACCAAAAAGCAGAGTGGGAAGCATTTTGGTTCCCACTGAAAAAAAATCTCGGCCAAAAAGTAAAACCAATACATTAAAAATCTGTTAACTATAGAAATCATTCTTGACTTTACATTTTTGTTTATATTGTTTACTGTATTTTAATTGGAGCATATATGCATTCAATTCAGCAAAAACAAAGATCCAAATTGGGCAAAAATTGCACCAAATTGGGCAAACTAATACTTAATACTCACTGCGGAGTTCATTAAACAAGCACACTATTACTGCCTCAAGAATGTAGGTCATGGAAACACTATCAATATCTGAAGAAGAATCATAACCATGCTAACATAACTCATCACTGCCAGTAGTCGTGATGTGTTATGCTAGCATGGTTATTGTTATCAATGCTAATTTAAGTCTTTTGCTACTGTTTTGATAGAACGGTCAAGAGATGCAGAGCGAAATTTAATTAGGGTAACTCACTAAGTTGGACCATGGTAGGAGCCTCGTAAATATTGCAAACAATTTCACTCAACTAAATGGAGAGCAAAAGATAAGTGCTTTTCTAAAAGCCCTTCCAGCTGTGTAGTGACTTGCAACTAGCCCCAAATGTCAGCTACATATGAGTTTTAGTTTTTATCATTGAGTTGTATTCCATCATATCATTTAGGCATTTGCGTAGATCCACCATTTGTTACTGTTTAAGGTTAGAGAATTTGAGCAATTTCACAGCAGAATTGCGTTTTTTTGGATTATTTCATTTTACTTTAGATTGTTTCACACATTTACAACATTATTTGCTGTTGCTCTTCAAGCTCTTTAATCTTATTCCCACACCTTTGTCTGCCAAATGGGTTCTCTTCACCCACGAGGTTGTCTGTAACCTATTGATACTGATTAGGTATTTCATACTCTGGACTTTGGTAAGTGCAGTGGATACAGCAGAAACCACAGAGCAAATGTGTATTTGTAAAATGAGTGTGCTGTTGCCACATCCGCTCAATGTTTTGACAACGGGAAGAGAGAAGAAGAGCACAGCTAGGGGAACACCCTTTAAAAGGAAACGCCTGCCTAGAGAGGCTGTGCATTTGCGTCGGGATTGAGGCGGCACACTGGCACAAAAGATCAATAGTCAAGTCTCTAGCACTTGTGGACTAGCAACAGTAACCAGCCCCATCCATATCCTAATGTAGATCCTTAATGTACTTTTTCATCAGAGAAAAGTAAGCCACAGACAGATAGACTGTCAGTTAAACTGGATAGAAGGTGAATAGAGTTGAATAGAGTATATGAACCTGTTGGAGGGTGTGGCATATGGTTTCCATGCAGGAGGGCCGTAAATTATTAACCCCACCATCTCTGCTACCATTTAAACAAAATCTTCTCTGGCCAAGTGAGTCCCAAGTGGGTGACTGTGTGTTTCAAACTCTGAATCTCAAATCAAATCTGAAAATCAAGATCTTCAGCTAAATAACTAGTCTAGATAACTTAAAAACATCGAAATATAAGGAATTCTTATCTCTTTGAGTTCTGAGTTTTGCGTGGTAAAGAACCTATTAATTGAAGCACCACAGGTAAAAAAATAATCCTTCCTATCTCACAGTACACTGTACACTAAAAGAACCAGAAACACAATTATCTTAGTGGGTTTAGATTCCCACTGTGATCTGTTAAGTTTTTTGTATTTTATTTTTTCCCCAAATGTATTTTGATATGATTTCATGTATTCATTTTGCTAAATATTTTAGGAAGAACTGTAAATATCATGTAAATAGCATTTTTTATGTTTACCTAGTTTACAGCCAGTTGTCTTCCTTCATTGTTGGCTCATGTAGCAACTCTTCTTACAAATGTCCTCTCCTTGTTCACTGTCAGTAGTATAATCTGGCTCAGTCCAACAGCCTGGATCCACTGCCTCGATCCTCTTGTACTTAAAAAAATCAAAATACCCGCCCAATGTTTTCTGACATTGGGGTATTATATTACACATTGTACCTTCTTCCCTACCTTTGCATTTATTAAGTTTAAATTAACATGTTTTAAGTGGTGTTTTTGCTATTAGGGTTTTTGCTTGATTTCCTTTTCAGTGATTAATAGTGCAAAGCAGCATATACTAAAAATACTGAAAATCACACTAGAAAGCACAGCTAAGGGGGAATACCAACACAGCGCATTTGGGTTTTAAATCAAATTACACTTCCTCTCTCCTGACTGTGTTGTGCTTGAGATGTCGGCGCTGATAGGAGTGGCTGGAAAAATGTGAAGTCTGCTTCTCCCTCCCCTCTTCTTTTCTCTTCCTCCTCCTCCTTCTCCTCCCCCACCACCTCTCTAAAAATAGCTTGCAGAAAGAGAAGGCAGTGAAGTTAAAGCTGGATCTGTTGGGCTGCCAGTGGTTTCACACCCACCACCAACACAAGAGAAAAATAGTCCTTTGAATCACACTTATTACTAACAGCCAGAAAAGTGTAGTTCTCTTTTTTTATCAATCTCCATAGTTGTTAGTTCATGGTCTTATTTGTTTTTTGTTTTTTTTTGCTGGTGTGGGAGGGTTATAGTCCTAGAAATGTCTGTGGTATTAGGTTGAAGACAAACATTGTAATTGAATTTCCCCCAAATTTGTTAAAAAAACCCCACTGTTTTAGCAAGGTTTTGAGAGATGTAAGATGGGAATGTTCCAAATTGTCATAATAGGTCTGCTGTAGGAGAGACGTGGAGCATTGCCAAAATCTTGCTTGTGTAAAAGGATTATGAACAGAGAACAGTTTTGTTACCAAATATAACTTTATGTAACTGCAAATTAGGATGCCTAGCCTATGTTTACAATGACTGAAGTTAACATACTAATATTCGAAATACAAAATCTATTTTCAAAGACACATGGAAAAACTCAACAGCCAGCATAGGGCATAACCCAATATATTACTGTGGGATTAGGATGTACAGAACCAGGCGGTGCCATGCGAGGTGTCCCACTGCTGAATCTGTCAAATCTCTTTCTGGAAAACTTTGTTTAAATAATTTGTTTTCTATTCATGAAATGCAAGTACGACAGAAACTCTAAATTACATTATCTTTATTAAAAATTCACTGAACTGTCACAATAAGAATATGGTCTGACAGTTAAGACCAGGGGCCATGGGGAGTTTTTTCCATTGCTCAATACTTAAAAGTTTTGATTTTTGCAACCCGCTTCTCTTTACATTCTTGAAGACATTTCATTTCTTCACTGTGTTGTGGTAGTGGTCCGGTTGTTGAAGCATAGATGTTTAATAAGTATAAATAGAGAAAAAAAAAACATTTTTAAAAGCTTCTTACTAAGTAAGCTTGTCACGCTGTCTACTAAATGACCTCAATGAATACGATCGACTCAATAAGATTGTGTTCAAATTTTTTAGCTATGACCATAACTTCTGCTCGTATCAAAATTGTGTTAAATTACCCTTACATCGAAAAATATAATTGAGAAAGTGGGATTATTATTACCAGAACAGATTTTTATCACCAAGATTATGGCGTTAAGGCGCCTTGCGTAGATGCATACTCATTTGTCAGCACTATCCAATCAGGTGACTAGTAGGTACAGGCATGTCAGGCTCTTGAAGGACAGGATGTCCATTCAGGTGTTGACAATCCCTAGGACGAAGAACCCATACTCAGATTCAGGCAAAGTGTGGTAAGATTTTTTTTGTAGTACTAATAATAGAATTGTACGACAAAATAGAACCAGTAGCAGTGTTGGTGATGTTGGTAGTCCCTATATTTTGATTGTTCGAGTGGTTTCCATTGTATAAGATAAAATGGTTATAAAATAATTACTCTTCAATGTACTTAGCAGACAGGGAAAAATGTAGTCCTTACAGTGAACTATCTTGTAATTAAAATGTAGTTTGTATGTGTTTTTTTATAAAACGTCTTTCTGTGTAACGACTTAGGTGTCATAGTCTTTCTAATCGCAACTGCAAACAAATTATGATCAGCATTGTCATCATAAGATTTTCTAGGCTTTAAAGCCAAATTAATAAAATGTTTATTTAAAGTATATTTGTATTTTTCTCAGTGAATGATAAAAGTGTGGAATAGTTTGAAATGTCACACTTAGGATTGGGGTCAGCTGCATAGCCGCTTCTATTAGGATCATCAGCAGGTTTTGTCTTAACCGGATTTTGCTAGAGGAGCTGAATCAACTGTGTCCCAGGATTACAGGAGTGACATTGGAGGAGAGTTTAGAGTGTCTGTAAGAAGTGGTCTTGATAGGACTCTGAAGGTTCTGCACAGTTGAGCGTTTAGGGTTTAAATAGTGGCTAAAACCACAAGCTGAACTCTGCTTCTACACATCTGGACTCTAAACTCTTGACAGTACACGAGGGGTATCATGTTTGGTCTTTTTTACTAATTATTTTGAACAGTGTTTATCTTTTCCTTGGTTTGATGTGATAATAAACTGAAGAATTGCAGCTGCTTTAGTGAAGAAAAAAACAAATACAGTATCTTCCTTAAGATTAATGTCTCAAGCCAAAAGTGGCTGCTTAGTGCCTGTTGCTAGGTAACAGTTTCAAGATGGCAAGGACAAATCTCAGGCTGTCTAGAAAGTGTTGGACTGCTGAAGCTCTCCCTTTTTTGGGCCTTTAGTATGAGGTTTTTCCCCAGCAGCAACAGTTTAAGTACTCGTAAATTAATGTTATTAAAAATAATAATTCATATAATCGACATTGACTTGATATTTCAAAGGCTAGAAACAATAGCAACATTTACTGTATAACTATTTAAAAAAAAATCAGTGCTTTACCATTATGGTGTTAATGTCGAACATTTCTTTATTTGTCTGCAGATCAGCAAGAGTCTAGGCGGCGGAGCGAAGCACACCAATAGCAGAGGAAAATGAGTGAACTGGATCAGCTACGCCAGGAGGCTGAGCAGCTCAAAAACCAGATCAGAGTAAGTTCTGCACTCTGTCCTGCTGGTTTATAGAATCATTTTCATTTCAGGTTTACACACATTACATTTGTTATTTGAGATAGGTAGCCAAGATGACCATACATTTTTCTAAATTAGAGTTACAGTGAAGGCAACGTGTCTGTTGCCTCTGTATGTCTGGCAGTGGTCCGTGTTTTCCAAAAATATTTTGTCAGAATTATAAAATTGTAAAGTATTCATGCGTTTAACTGCCACATCAAAATATACAGCACAATAGTACATAGTTGTGTTCATTACGTATACAAGGAGCTGCTCAACTATTTAATTTCGCATAAACAGAAAAACACAGGTCAAGCTGATTGCTTTGATATTTAATTTACATCTGCACACTTTATTGTAACCAACAGCACAACATTGAGCAGATGGTCACATACCTTAAAACCAACAAAAATACTATGTAGAGAATGGGCACCTCATGGTCAAGTCAACATCAACTCATTTTTAATGAGTTATAATTTTTCAATTGTAGCTTAGAGAGATGGTTACAATGCTTTATGCAACATAAAGAGAAGTAACATCTTTTAATAATGCCACTGAATGTATAATTTATGAAGTTATTTTTGTAAAAGATGCACCTAGAGTCTTGATTGTACTTTGCCAGTAGCAAACGTGCACTTTCAATAGATAAGATTTTATAATTTTTTTTTAAATAAATATACATTTCTTTTTCCAGGATGCCAGGAAAGCGTGTGCGGATGCTACCCTGTCTCAGGTAAGTTTCCTTGGTATTTTTGTGGGCGGGGGATTGTCAGAAATTAAATAAACAGCCATTGGCCTACATTAAAATATCTTGTGTGCAAGTTAAGGATTACTTAAGACTCTTGTTTACACCTCCAGATCACAGCTAACATCGACCCCGTTGGGCGAATTCAGATGCGCACTAGACGGACACTGAGGGGTCATCTGGCTAAAATTTATGCCATGCACTGGGGCACTGACTCAAGGTACTGCATTCCATGCTTACTCAAATATGAATTATCAAAAGTTTGTGAATGTATCATTGTATGACTGCTCACTACTGTGTTTCAAACATGTTTGTCTTGTCGGATACATAGATTCAAAGTATTTCAAAAAATCCTGCATATTTGCTTGTACACAAAACTTATAGTCCTCTGTCTTTTACTCTTTGAGCTTATATTCTATGTTGTGGGTCTGTGTCTGCTCTGTTTGTGTGCATTGGGGGTTGGGTATGTGGGTAATGAAAATACTCAAAATGGAGCCAGCCTTTGTCAGGGCTGTTTGTGCTGAGGGCCAAGGTGTTTTAAGCAACACTCCCCACTTTATATAAAGCAGTTTCCCCTGGAGATATACACACCCCTCACCTCAGCAACCAGCAAACTAATCACTGAGGTACCAGTTTGTGTAAGTCCACAGAGAGGTCATTGCAAAATGCTATGTCACCTCATGATCTTGTGTCAGGGGAAACAGTACGTGCTTGTCAACAGTTAAACATTTTAATTCAAATTTTAAACAAATACTTTGATTTGAAAAGACATTGAAGGTGTAGGACGGGGAAGCATCGCAACCAAAACCATCTAAATGAGCCTCCAGAAAGTTACATATGGACTCATAATCACAAAACTGATTGAGAGAACCATTTTTCCCTGCTTAAACCCTAAATCATTCTTTTTTTGTTTCATCTCCTTACCTATCGTCCTAATGTGAGTCGCCCAGGTGTAAACTTTAAAGCCCTTTGACCAAGATTTTCTTGCTTCACTCACATCCCCTCACCGTAACACAGTGTCTAATTGGACAATTTGGAGTTGAACCTAGTTTGGACAGTACGTTCCAATCTCTAAGGTTTTTTTCCACTGCAGTGGCTGTGCTCATGTACAGTAAGTATGCTGCTGACTGCCTGGTAGTTAAGACTTGCAAAGTCCCAGCAGACACTGGTGTGCTCACTCTTTCCTTTGTGCATTGGGACTTTCACTGTGGTTACTCTTTGTTGGATTCACCCAGATAGCACAGACAGACGCAGAGGCACCTGAAAGTCCTTGTTTTAAAGACTTCTGCTTCATTTAATAAGCAGTGTTTGCTGGCTTTTGTGAATTACTGTTAGTATTTAAATCATATATTAGACACGCAAAGTTATCCATTTACTTTGAGGATTGAAAAAATATATACAGATTTTAAACACATTTAATCACTGATTAATAAAAAAAAAAACCTTGAATTGTATATTTGAATTGTATGTTGTATAATTTTTACATTTACTATGTGGCTCATCCTTGCTTTTCTTCTTTTAGGCTTTTGGTTAGTGCCTCCCAGGATGGTAAACTCATTATTTGGGACAGCTACACCACAAACAAGGTACAATATAAATGTATATCTAAACATGACTGTCACTTTCTTAAAAACATTCAGTGAATAAAACCAAATATTAGCACTGACATAAACTTAAGCCTTTTCTGATTGCAATGCTGAGTTAATTTTACAGACAATTTGCACGTGCCTGAGGTCATAGCGTAAGGATATTTATAGTTAGCATTGTGCCCTTGAAAGGTCAAGTAAATATTCTGGACAGACTCTGCCACCTGCCCTCCTCTTTCTCTCCCATCTGTCACTGAATAGTATCTCATATCAAATCTTCCTTCCAGGTCCATGCCATCCCACTGCGCTCCTCCTGGGTGATGACGTGCGCCTACGCCCCTTCTGGGAACTATGTGGCCTGCGGAGGCCTGGACAACATCTGCTCCATCTACAACCTGAAGACCCGTGAGGGAAATGTCCGTGTCAGCCGTGAGCTGGCTGGACACACAGGTAAGCTGGACACATCAGTTTTCATCTAACCTTCCCTATGTACACGTTTGTCTGTCATCAGCTAAATTTAAACTTTCTTATCTAGATGTTTGTATTTAAACTAACTAGGGATCTCCAGTGACATCAGCCAGAGGATCTTTAATATATATATTTTTTGGGCAGATATTACTGATAATTTCTGTGATATCTGCCCCCCTGAGTCTTTCTACAGTAGTGAAGTCTCACAGTGCGATGCCAAATTTTGTGCTCTAAAATAGTTTTGGAGATTAATGACTGTATGTTACACTGCAAGTCACTAGATGGCTGCATTGCAGCTCAATTTATTCTATTTTTGTAATTAGGAGATTGTATATAGATTGTTGGTGCCAGTTACACAATACAGTGGTTACCACAGAAAAAAATACCAGACCTATATCTATTGATATTCAAAACAGAACTGAGGTGTTTGGACAATATCAGCATATTTGATATTGACAAAATGGACAGTCTTATTAGTAACTTTTGGAAACATGTACATGAAGTGTAATTTCATAGCTTAAATAGGGCTCATCTGTACCTCATACCCCTGAAGCATTTAGTATGATTGCTGACATTCAGACAACTTTACTCTCTTTATCCATAGATAATGGACGTACATTCTAAAAAATGTTAGAAATGCTAAGATATATGACAAGATACAGTGCAATTCCTTAGGTTAACTTAATCATATTTTGTATTAGATGGGTTGGTGGTTTATGAGAATACACTGGGTACTAGTCTATTTAAAACAGGTGCTAGGTATTATCAACTCACAGATCATGGTTGTTTTTCCCCTATCTATCTAAAAACATAGTATCGAGCTGAACAGAATTCCTGCTCTAACTAATGAAAAGTTGTAGACAAAGAGCATTCATCTGATCACTGTCACATGATGCAGGAAGTGTGTCAGCATTTTAGTTCTAGTTCCCTCACTGCAGGGAGCGGAACACACACACTACAGCACTCAGTGAAAGACGAACCATGAAAGAAACAATTGACGCTTCAGACAAGTTATTTATTTATTTTTTGACAGATTTAGTTGTTTTTGGGGTTTTTTTCACAACCAGACCACAAACACTTTCAGAAAAAATATTACTGAAGTTATATTTGATGCAGATATTAGAAAGACAAATTATAAATGAGAGTTTTCAGTCCATTTGTTTGGTGTCTACAGGTTACCTGTCCTGCTGTCGCTTCCTGGATGACAACCAGATTGTTACTAGCTCTGGAGACACCACCTGGTGAGTAGTCAAACTGCACCCAACAAAAAAATTAAATAAAGGGCCTCGAAAGGGCAGTAAATATAAGCACATATTCATTCATAAACATATGAATGCATAGTTACAACAGCTCTTATAAACATTTTTATTTATCTTTGCATTGACAATATTCTCTAAGAGAAACTAGTATTAAGTAGTGTTCTCAAATGGCTTTTCTTTTTTTTTATTTAATTCCAAAGTCAAATCTCTTATTAACAACCTAAGAATGGGTCAAAAATTGATGTTGGTCACTCTGCTCTAACACAGTGCTCTGTGGGACATCGAGACTGGCCAGCAGACGACCACATTCGCCGGTCACACTGGTGATGTCATGAGCCTCTCGCTGGCACCTGACACCAGGCTGTTTGTGTCTGGAGCTTGTGATGCTTCAGCCAAGCTCTGGGACATCAGAGAAGGCATGTGCCAACAAACCTTCACTGGCCACGAGTCCGACATCAATGCCATCTGCGTAAGGCCACACTCACAAATGCAGACACGCACACACTTTCCCTGTTGTTTATTCAGCGTCATATTTCTAGACTGTAAACTTAGCTGTAGATCAAGCCTGCCAGGACGTGTGACTCTCTGAGGGGAAAGGTACAGTTACATGTTTAGAAATGGGCTTCAGAAAAAATGTACATTGTTTAAGTCTGATGTGGAAATTGTTTAGCTTTATGAACTTTGAACTTTACTCCACATCAATATGAGTATTTGTTTAGATCAATTTTATTGTACTGTTCCGCTACATATTTCAGCAGACCATATTTCTAAAAGTTATTATTATAATTGTTTTAATAATATGTTTTATTAAATTAAATAATTGTGTTATCATTATACTTGCAATTCATCTACCGGTACCCTGTAATGCATGCACTTTTCCAGTAGATTATGTCAGAAAGGCTATTAAAATTAAGCATTTTAGGTTTTATATATGACTTTTACACATCTTGAGTAGTATAACTACTAGAGTTCCATCTAACATCAACCAGAAACTGATGAAGTTCCTCAGTTGAGGAATGACATGTCTTTCAACTCCAAAAAGAAGTCCAGTTTCCTACAACTAAACTCTTTTTGGACTTTTACACGCCATTTATCTTCATCAAAAGCTGCATCATTCTTGCCTTGACTTGGCCGCTCTGTCCAATTCTGGGACCCATTGTGACCCGCAAGTCAAAACATTTGCCCACCTCTGATTTAGAATCGCATAAAAAAAACTTCTTGTGTTTTTTTTCCTCCCAGTTCTTCCCCAATGGCAACGCCTTTGCCACAGGCTCAGACGATGCTACCTGCCGGCTCTTTGACCTGCGTGCTGACCAGGAGCTGATGGTTTACTCACATGACAACATCATCTGTGGCATCACCTCCGTGGCGTTCTCCAAGAGCGGCCGTCTGCTGTTGGCCGGCTACGACGATTTTAACTGCAATGTCTGGGATACTTTGAAGGCCGATCGTGCAGGTACATTACATGAAGTATAAAAACAGCACTTTGGAGTAGATGTTGTTGGACGTTTTACAGATCAGTATTTTTTTATATATTTTTCGATGCTTAGCAGTAAGTGACATTGACCAAATCACCACTGAAAATTGGGGATTGATAAGATCAAGATGTTAGATCAAAAATAAAGTATTCCTTTAATTTTTTTTGTTTAATTGAGGAGTAGAAACTAGAAAACAAGAATTGTAGAAGGCACAAACGTGCATTTAGAAGAGGAGCAGGCATCACATCCTCCAGCAGTGATGAGCTCCTGTGGAGACATGAATACTTTACAGCTATTGACATAATGGGACAGGGTTCAGAGGAGACCTACCTCTGAGCTGGCCGATTCAAATACAATATTCAGACAGAAGCTGACATGACGTGTTGGTGTGTGTGATAAGAATGAAAAATAAAAATCAAACAGGGTCAGTGTCACATGGCCAATGAGATTGGATCCTGAGATGGTGACAACGGCTACATATCACATCATAACAAAGCATGGCTTTGGCTTGTCCATAAGACAAACCAGTGACTGTACAGTGTCTCATACCCCACTATTGTATCCAGGTGTCCTGGCTGGTCATGATAACCGGGTGAGCTGCTTGGGTGTGACTGATGACGGCATGGCAGTGGCAACAGGGTCCTGGGACAGTTTCCTCAAGATCTGGAACTAAGAGTCTGAAGGTAAATGGCCTGAAAGCCTAGCTGCTGATCAGCTATTGTGTAAGGACTGTGCAGCAAACGCCCTCTGGTGGTAATTGTTGAAAGTGCTTATGAAATCCAGGTATAAAATCCCTTTTTATGTTTAACATTAAAAATATAAAATTTGTGGTTTGACATTCATTGGGATGTGTGTGAAATAAAAATATTGATGTTTGTCTTTTTTTGCATCCAAAAAATGTGACTTAACCCATTTCTTTTTCATCCTCCAGATGGCATCCGGACTCCAAAGTTAATCGGAACACCATTCCAACATCACCATGTTCAATTTTATTGCATATCCAATCTTTTCAAAAACAAAAAGGAAAAAAAAAATTCACTGACTCCAAACACCCCTGAAAACTATCAAGGGCAAAATTCTCTCTATGTCCCTTTTCTCTCCCTTTCTCATTTAAAAGAGCACAAATGTCTGTCATTCATTCCGCTACATAAACTGAAAAAAAAAAAATTTAAAAAGAAATAAAAGCTTGAGGGAATAATCTTTTCTGAATGGAGGGAAGGGAAAAGTGTGATTTCTCCCATAATCCTGGTCTGATATTGTAGTACGTGATTATTAAAACACACGCACGCACACACAAACACACACCTCACCACCACCACCTTAACGCAAACATGTCCTTGGCCACAAGTCAGATGTGAGTGAAGGTTATTACACGGCAAGATCTAACTCTTGAATAGCTTTTTGTTTCTGTTTCGAGTTTGACTTTTTTTTGTGAAAGAGTGAACTGTCACTAAATGTCAAAAACGAGGATCAACAGCTTTGTTTAATCACATAGTCTTTACACATATGAGAGAATGTTTTTGTTTTTTAAAGTCAAGAACTAAAACAAAGTCCAGATCTTGTCTCTTTTTTTTATTATCAACCCAGCTTTATCCCAACCAGAGAGTGAGAACAAAAGTGAGAGAATTAGAAATTCAACAACACGGAGTCCTCACCGCCACTTCAAGACCCTTCTGTATATTAAGTCCCACCTTACTTTAATGGTTTCTTTATTTTTATTCCTCCAGTGTAGTCCACAAATCTTTGTTTGCACAAAAATTAAACTTTGCATATATAGAATAATGTCTAAAGAAATAAAAAAAAAAGTTAACTAACCAAGCACATGCTGTTTATGATAATGAATGCTCGTTTTTAAAACGGAAAACAAAAAAAATAAAATCAAAAAACCATTTTAACCATCTTTACACTTTTTGTCTGGCAGCAGTGTAGAATAAATAAATGAAGATTAACCTATCGGATCGTAATTCAATCCACCTCCCCTGTTATTCCTTTTTTTTTCTCCCACTATTTTCTTTAAATTTGTATTTGGCCTGGTTTTTCCACTTCTGGCCCGGTTGCGACCGGGACGTTTTCTCTCCTAACAGAGGTGCCCATTCCGTGCTTGGAAATGCAGTTATTACTCTGTGAATGACATGTTGTATAAATCAATGTTTGAAAATAATGATATTGAAAACTTTTTAAGTTAAAAACGTTGGAAAAAAAAAACAAAAAAACTAAGATTTTGGTTGTCTGCCATGGGTGGGATATCTCTTAGAATCGCATGCTGTAGAATTGCTTAAAAAGGTGCATATGGAATTAAGTCCTTTTTGATGTTTTTTCTTTTAAGAAAATAACCTGTTGAATATATCAATACAATGGTATTTATATTTTTTTTCTTCTTTTGTCTTTTCTTTGTTTTATTTTTCCTGGTTTTCAGCAACTCTGTGCATACGTGATCCAACTCATATGTCAAAGCTATGCACCTGAGAAGCGAAAACCCTGCAACACAAACGGTTACTTGGTCCACACTCGGGAGGATTTCGAAAAAAAATTTAAGAAGACACGCAAAATATTAGGAAAAACTTGTACACGTATACATCGATTCACCCGTACATACACAACAAACGGAACAAATGAAATTGTCATTCCTACTGTAGCAAACACAAATTCCACTGACAAGAAAAAACATTTTATAACATTTTTTTTTGTCCTTTATTAAAAAATATCTAAAATCTTGCATCATCCGAATGGCAGAACTTTCTGTTGTTCCCTTCTCCTTGTAAGCAAGAGATGCTCTTTCTTTAGCAGTAGTGACACTTTTTCCATTCTTGTTTTATTTTCTCTGCGACATTCTGTACAAAAAATGTGCTGTAATTGTGCGTTAGGCCTGGCGTTGGCAAAAAATAAAATAAAAGGAAATAAAAATAATAAAAATTTATTAAAATTCCCTTATCTTTTTCTCTTTCTCTGTCAAATAACTGTAGAGCTCTGCACCCCCACTGTTCCCTTTTCACCTTTTGTATTTAATTTTAAAGTCAGTCAGTGTACAACCGAAAGCTGGATGCAAGATAGAAACTATATTAAAATGTACTGTTATTTAAGATGTAATAAAAAGCAGTTTGAGATGACCTACTGTGTTGAGTGTGATTCACTTAGAGAGGTTCCCACTGAAGCTAGAATGTTGCAGACTGTTTGGTTTCCTTGTAATTATGTTTAAGTCAAATAAAAACAATTTCTTATCCACTGTCTGACTCCTGTGACATCTCTGGTGTGTAGTTTGTGGGGGGAATACTGTATATGGAAGACGATTTTATTTTTAAAACAAATTGAGTTTTGAACTAAAGGAAAATGAATTTCTGATCACAAAAAATCACAATCACATTTGTTTTTAAATACCACAAAAATATAATACTGTTGATCAAGATTAAGGCTGCCAACATTTTACAAATAAACTTAAGTATCTTCAAATACATACAGGCACTTGAGAGCAGTGTGAAAAAATAGGGAAAAAAAGTTTATGGAAATAATTGTTTTAAAAAAAATCATAGTAGGCCTACAGAGTGAAGAGAAAAAGAATGTGTTTGCTTAAAAAAACAACTGACTTTTTAAAGAATTTGTAACAAATAATAAAAAACATATTTTGTAACTATGAACGGCAGGGGATTGAGTAAAGATGGTCTGAAATCCTGTAGTACTGACTAATTACCAAAATATCACAAAATAAACATGGGAAAAACAATACTACAAGCCTTTTTGTAAAAACAAAAAAACATTTATCTATTGTTATGTAAAATGTATATATATGCAAATTATAATAGATAATTGTTTATAAAAATGTATATATATAACATATTTAATATATACAGTATATATGGTAACAATAGTGGCAGTGTAGAGTTGGCTTGAAATCCTTTAATACTGGCCTACAGCTACCAAAAAGCTAGATAGAAAACGTATATATATTTTTTTTTCTATCCAGCTGTTTTGTTTGTCACCTCAACCGTTTTGGTCAACGGCCCGAGTCGTCCTACATGGCGTCACTCAACGGAGCTCTCTGATTGGTCGCTGAGAACACGGAAGTGATAAGCTGACTGTTGACAGTTTGTGTTGATGGGTAAGATGGTGAAACTCTGTTACCCCGTGTAAATACATGGCCAGACTGTGATCCTGCCGGGGCTTCCTTCCAGTTCCAGCGCGTCCCTTGTTACATTGTGGGTAAAACACCGCTCTAAATCCAGACGTTTTTACGTTTTAATTTCTACTCCATAGAGCTGTAGTTTAGCCTGCTAACTAACTAGCTACAATGCGATTAGCTCTGCGTTGTCAGCGCCATTCATCAGCAATTGAGCCCGAAGGCTTCGACCAGTAGTCTGGTTACATTCATTTGACTTTTTTATGTGTATGTATAGTTGGTAAATATGGTTATAATCGGATTATGACGTGACATCTAATGCTACTTGGGTGGCAGCTGCTAAGAAAATACCGGGCAAAAAATAATGTTATATAATATTAAACAGTGGTATTGTATATTGTTGTTGTTTCCTGGCAGGATAGTAACTCAAGTAATACGATACGACGAAGTTAAGACTCAAGTTTTCGCACTTTGACACTGTTGTTAATTCCTGTTAAACATTTAAGAGAATTTATAGTTGACTTTCCCAACCACAACAAATGAATTTAATGTTGTGTACTGCTGGCGTGAAAGCATGGAGATCCAACAGGTAGACTTTATCAAAACAATGTTCAGTTCTTGTCTGTAAGATAAGGGGACTCTTTTAAAGCACTGAAATAATGATGTGGCCATGTCTACTTCTACCTTCCTGCTTATTATGTTTAATGTTATTCTATTTAATCTGTAACCTTCTGTTAGAATTTTAATCCCTGCTTATTATATTTAATTTTTTTCTTCTTAATCTTTTAGTTCCACTTTGTAGTTAGACTTTTCAATTTTTTTTAATTCTAATTTGATATTTATTTTATCTACATTTGTAATTCTACTTTATTAAATGTTTCTGCGGTAATTGAATGTGCTGCTGTGCGTACAATTTCCCATGTGGATCAATAAAGTTTGTCTAAGTCTAAATCTACCTTGGCAAATAACTGCTGTGACCGGTTTGTTGACCTGCAGCCTGGCTGCCTGAAGGAAATGGATAATGGAGAGAAACTGCGTTTGGAGAATGCTCCATACTGCCGCTCCACCTGCGATGGAGGGGAGGCCGCCCGTCGCAGCCTGGCTAGACAAAATAAAAAGACACGCAGCCTGAGCACGTCTTCAGCCTGCAGCTCTGCCGATTACAGGTGAGCCTGATTCCTGACAAGATCCAAAGTCAGATGCAATAGCAAACCTATGAGCAGGTTTTCTCTGTGGGCGTTCCAGTTTCTTTCCAATACCCAGACACATGAGGATAAGGTAGTATGTTGTGTGTCCCCTGTGATGGACTGGTAATCTATTGAAGTTGTAACCAACCCTCGTCTGATGATTTACTCCAGCTCCTGCTTCACTTTTAATAAAGGATTAGGCAAAAGATGATGAATAATAGTAAAATAATAAAATATAATATGCAACATATAATGTTTCTTCAAAGAAATTAGTGGATTTTCCAATAATTGGGGCATATACACTGATGTCTCTTTTGTGGTGTTTTCTTGGCTGTCATCATAAATTGCTGTGATTTTTATTTTTAAGTTTACACCTGTTGTAGCTGCAGGTGCAAGAGAAACGTAAGCAACATGTAGTAACATGATCCATGTTGCATCACTGATGTCATTTCCAAATGACCAAAATGTTCCAACAGTGTCACTGTCACAACAAAAAACTTTTGAAAAAAGCAGAACTTGAGAGGTTTCTCCATTGTTTCTGTCTCTGTGTGTTTGTCCAACGATTTTGACATTTTCCACTTCACAGAAGTGAAAAGACTGGTTTTACCCCAATTGACCACAGTAGTATTGTCTCAGCTGCCTCAGTACATGTGGGGAAACACAGTCAAATGTTGCAGGTCTTTTTGTGTGTGTGTGTGTGTGTGTGTGTGTGTGTGTGTGTGTGTGTGTGTGTGTGTGTGTGTGTGTGTGTGTGTGTGTGTGTGTGTGTGTGTGTGTGTGTGTGTGTGTGTGTGTGTAAAGACGGGACTTCCTCAACACTGGGTGAAGCAGAAGTGTGTTCTTTATTTCAGTTCTGGAAAAAAGATCAATATAAATGATTGAGCCAACTGGTAATTTTGTTTTTGAGTCGGTGTACAGTAACAGTGAATGAGGCAGAAGTGTGTTGATGTATTTTGAATTTCAGTTTCCAGATCAATCTGAGTGATTTTGGAAGGAATGATGGATGAATTTAGGAAAAATAATGACTTTTAACCTAAGAAAAGGATCAAACTGTTGATCTCTTGTACAAAGTAAAAAAATCATCTAACCTGGAAAATGTTTGAATCATTTACAAGGACCCTCGACAAAAATGTGTATTACTACAGTACTTACTTGGAAATTGTTTTAAGAGAAATAAAGACGTCAGGGAATTCGCAAAGGAAACTGGTTGGAAATGTAGCGTTATCCAGGAAAATAGGAAACACACTGAATTTATCTCTGGTCGTCTGCATTCAACTGTAAAATAATCTACGCTTTGTTAATCATTTAGGTGATTCCACAAACCTTTTAAAAATTATTTCAATTTAATAGCTTTAGTTCAGCTAAACTTTAGTGCTTTATTAACATTTTCTAATAATTACATTACCAGCTGACCGCAGTGATGTGGTTTCATCACTAACGCTGAAAAATGATATGATGTAAAAACCTCCTATAAATGTTGTTATGTGTCTGCAGAGTCACACCCATTACCTCCATGGGAAAATATCCAGGAAAGCAGCTTTAGGGTTCAGCAAACAGCAGATGGTAAATTTACAGAATCAGACTAAGAGGATTTGTCCTCTGAGCCACTGTTGTTCAGGGCTACTATCTGTTTTTTTCTTCTTCAATGTCTACAGCTCAGTGCCACTGGGAAAAACACTGTTGTTCTCAACATGTAAATAACCCTTAAACATGTCATTGTCTTTTCTCTATTTGACTCTATATTGACAATCACAGTGGATGGTTTTGACACGTCCCCCAGTGAGTTGCAGCGGACGGTCAAATGTTGTGCTATATTCTAGTCCCAGATGTATGTTTACATTTCCAAAGTCTAACGTCAGACTGTTGTGGTGTCTCCCTTTAGGTGAGACATAACACAAATCATTACCAGAAGTAGAAATTATTCTACTATTCTATTAAAAAAAAAAATTAACAAACGTCTTTGTGAATGCAACCTTTTTTTGCTTTTCGGAAAACAACTTACATTTTGTATTCATTCAAACTGCATAATTACTGTGTTTAAAGTCATTTTTCCGCTGCAGAGTATAGAGGTGGTTCATCTTGTTTATGTTTTTTTTTTTTTTTCTTTCAGGAGAACTCAGTCACTTCATGGACCAAGCCCTGTGACTACGTTTGGCCCAAAGGCATGCATGCTTCAGAATCCAAATGCACTCATGTAAGTTGAAAACAACGTCACTGTTTTGTCTCCTCAAACAAGTATTTTAACCTTCTGTGTTATTGCCTATGGATTTTGAAGCTGAGAACTGCTCGTCTTGGGTCAGTTTCCCAAGTGTGGGATCAGTAACGTTCAAAACTATTATTATTGTTATTGTTATTGTTGTTGTTGTTGTTGTTGTTGTTATTGTTATTATTATTATTATTATTATGTCTAACCACCTGCCTGATCGTTAGCGGGTAAGTGGGATAAGAAAGTTAAATTGATTTCATATGCGCTAGGTCACCACTGCGGCCATTCTTGTTGTTGTTGTTGTTGTTGTTGTTGTTGTTGTTGTTGTAGTTGTGAATAATAATATCATCCCAGGGACTAGAGTAGAGGGACGTTTATTGGCTTTAATTATACACCTAATCTTAAATCACTCAGCAGGAATTCAGGAACTCATCACTGAAATCCTTTTTCTTTTTGTTCACCTTTCCTACTAACCCTACTCCAAGCTCATTGAGGGATTCAATTATAGTACAGTGTCAGCAAAGGAGGTGAGAAGGAGAGATTTAAAAGTGATAATTATACGATATACTGATATTCAGTATTTGTTGATTTTGAACACCTGAGAGCCAGAAGCAGAAAACAATTCTTTCTGTTGTTGCTCCGTGCTAAGCTACAACTTATGTTCATTTATTCATCCGCTCAGCTGTTACTTTGCGCAGGGGCAGTAGTCTCTATGACTGCCACCCAAATCACACTGCACCATACTGTGAGCCTTTGTCGGGGTGGTGAGCTGACTGGAAGTAATGTGGTCTGGACATTTGCATTCTTACCTGAGGCCTTCCTTGTCCAAGTCCGCTTCCTTAACTGCTGTGCCACCACTGCTGCAACAAAGGAGAATACACGTTTTAATGACACGTCCACTTAACTAATCATTTGTCAAACATAGCTATGCTGCTGATCTTTTAACCTCGATCATACCATGAGTGGTGCTTGGCTCAGGTTCTTTATCTCTATTAGAAGGATTGGCTTCCTCAAGGCTGCCAGATATGTTTCAAAAAGTAAAACCTGGAACACCGGTCCTATTTAAAAGGAGGTTAAGGACACCACAAGACAAGTATGTTCTGTCTTGTTGAGGCGATTGAGGCATTTTATGTATGTGGGTGAGTCAGGTTGCAAAAAAGTTGGACAGGTAGTCTCATTCTCTCTTTGTTTCTATCACTCACTCTCTGCCTATTTTCTTGTCTTTTGTTCTTTTTTTGCTGTCTTTCTTTCTCTCTCTTTGTCTCCCTCTTTCACCTCCCCCTCTCATGATCAAGAGCAACAAGGTAAACAAACTCAGACAATTGAATCAAACGTTTGAGAGACAAAGGATCTGTCCTACTTTTAAAGCTCTTTCTCAGGAGTGGACAAAAAAACTTCCAACTGTTCTATCTTATCGGTGTATTAGACAGACTTATTTCCAACAGCAACTTTCCTGATCAATCCTTACCCTCTGAATCAAACAAAAACCTCCAGGTGAGAATCCGTCCCTCGTCTACAGTCAGTGTCACTCTGACTGACACCGACTGTTGCGGTGTGAGAGTGCGGGCTGTTAGAATCGAACAGTTGTTTCTCTGCCACACCCACGGGGCAGAGAGTGGAGTTTAGTTTAACGCTGTGTTCTTCACAGCTTTTACCTCCACTCAGATATTTGGACCTTATAAAATAAAGAGGTTTCACTTTCAGCTCTACGTTAAGGATGTTTAGACTTTATTTTATTTAGATTTTATTTTATTTAGGGTCTACCCACATGTGCAGAGGAATCCTTCCCTTAATTCTCTGAAGGATATACCGGGGGGAAAAATAAAGTTCTATCTATCTATCTGAACAAAAAAATAAAAAAGTACACATTAAGAGATTCATAAAATGGTGTCTCTGCTATGAACTCCTTCCTTTTAAATAATCTGCACCACCAACAACAGCAGTGACCTCCATCCGTGGAACAAAGGTAAAAAAAAAAACAAATTAATAAAAGAGTTAGCAGTTACTTAGTAAATTAAATCATGATTAAATAATTATTTTTTTTATTTTCTGCAAGATATGAAATATGTTCATTTATTAATTAATTGAATGCATTTATAATGAAACCCCGATCATTGTTAGTTACTTTTATCTGACATAAAACACCAATTTGATGGGTTTTTTTTACCTAGTTAGTATTCCACAATTCTATGTAAACAATATTATCTAGAATTTGGTTTTGTGCAATTATTTGACTTTTGCTCCTACGTAACCTTTTTTTTCAGTCTTCATTTAGTTGCGAATGGTCTGATTATTGCATGACTACTAAGAACTAACTAAGAACATGGAATGACTACGGTCAAAGGCTTTCAACATTTTTGGATTGACAGTTTGGGAGCTAAAAGCAGCCGGTCAGTACTCAGTTGACATGACATGTTAAAACACACCCCATACACAAACACATTTCTGGCCTAGCTGGTTGTATGTGCAGTGTGTTAAATCTCTCATGTGGGTTATTACTATTTTTTACTGGTTTTACCGGTTGCTTGCGTTGACTTACATTACTGCTACATTCTTTGTCAACTCTACATTAGTTAATTTACTTTTATGCTTATTAGCAGGCACTTTGTCCAATGCACTACAGAGCAGCTTTTATTAAGTTGGTGATTTGTATGGGAATCAAACCCAGGACTTTTTGCTCTCTGCTTCTAGGGCAGATGTGCTATCCACTACACTGTGGAACAATAAATGGACTCACATTATTTTATTAGTTATTTCGTTATTTTTAACTTCTGGGAGAAAGTCAAAATGATAAAAACAGGGCAGCATTCCTGCCTATTCCTATAGATCAGACATGAGCAAATTACAGATACGGCCTGTAGTACTTTTTAATGCGCCCCGCCAACTTTGTCCAAATTAAAAATAATATATTTATATTATCATTATACTTCTGCCTTTTCCCTGCAATACTGTGTTTCCCCAGTAGATGACTTTATGCCATTTGTCTTGGTCCAAATGAACGCTCCAAATTTCCGGACCACCTGTGGCCTGCGAGTCTGTTTCTGGCAGATGTTTTAATTGCAAAAGTACTTCCTTTTGCTACACATAAGGATGTACTGTTAACAAAGCTAGTATTGTATTTCTGTGTGAAAGTTCCTTGTAAAGAGGAATTAATAAAATATTTGTTAAAAACAAAAAAATCTTTCATTCACTTCCTTATGGTGTCGGTAATTCAACAATGTCGAGGTTAATTATTATTTTCCTTTTACACATAATTGTATAATTCTGCTCTGGTCTGTACTTCCCCAATTTGCTAGACCTCAGGTCTAATAGTCCTGTCATCAAAACTCAATCATTGTTCCAGTTCACTCATCAAGGCTCTTTTCTTCCAACAACACGTATTTGTCAGAGCATTCTTATGGGTTCAGTCGCTTAAAGCGATGAGCCAGGTCACTGTTGTTGTGACTGACGGTGGAGTCACCTGGTTTGTCTAATCAGGCAGGCTCTCCCCCGTAGTGGGTGTGTTCAGCTGACAGCAGAGTGGGTGGAGAAAGAGATGAAGTCAAGCTTAAAGTGGGTGGGAGGCCAAACGCAACAGCAGTCGGTGAACAGAAACATCCAAGTGTTGCGTTCTGACCAGAATGAACGGAGTCACAGTGATCAAAACTGAGGGCTGTTGATTTGAGAAACTGAGCTTTCAAGAACTGGACCTGCTCTGCTGTACTGCTGCCGCTGCTGCTCTACAATCCGCTCTGAACAAGACACTTGTTGAAGGCAGAATGATTTTCTGTGGAGAGAATCTGTGGATCTCTAGCTGATTCAACGTGATCCAGGTTATCAGTCTCAGATGTTGGCAGTCATGAAGTTCAATCAGTTTGTGCTACAGGACCTACCAGGGAACCACAACAACAACAAAGTGTGGAAATGGTGAGAAGAAGTTCTTGTTTCTTCTATTTTTTTTTTCTCCAGCAGTATGCAGAGATTGTTTGACAGGTGAAATGAGAAATGAATAGCGCCAGTGCTGTAGGGTAGAATATTTGGAAAGTGTTATACATTTTTATTCTTGTCGTGACGACAGGAGCTCTTTGGAGCAGGTGTTTTGAAGCAGTCTGTGGACTAAATGTTCCTGAATGATCAGAGCTTCTCTGCTTGAAATGCTAATAGCGTTCTGCTTTGAACTGATCTGTTTTTATTCAGGTCTTTGTGGTGACTGCGCTCTTCCATCCTCTATGGTAATATTAAAGTATTCAGATTTGATATTCCCTGTTGTTTCTTGTTCAGTCCGTTGTTGTTTACCTGTACGGACACTTGTTGTGGATGTGATCTGCGGGTCATTGCTGTGATTTAACGCCCACACTGACAGGTGACAGGACTGTGCAGGTTACACTGTAAAGAAAACTGCAGAATGTTAATGTGATTTCTCAGGTGAAACCTCAGGTGAAACCTGCTCTGTCTGTCTTGTCATCACATCATGGTCCCTGGCCTGATGGGTGCAACCATGAGCAGACTAACAAACAATAGAAATGATTCTGTATCCAAATAGTTCACTGTTTTGAAGTTGTTAGAAAATGCTTGTGTCTGTGTCCACAGATGTCAGTTCTAAGCTCCAGTAGGAGCAGACAGTCGGAAGTGTTTGCCAACTCGAATCTCGAATTGCCCCTCAGGGACAAATATAGTTTTTCTTAATCTAAATCTAAACTTTCCAAGAATTCCTCTTTATTTTAAACACTTATTTTGCGTGTTTATATATCCATAGGTTTATGACTGCAGGCAGAGTATTATAAATCATAAAATGTCAGGTCTGAAATTTCTTAGAAATTGTTTGGGAACACGTTCCCATCATATACTAAACATGTACTTTAAGTGTGTGTGTGTGTGTCTGTGTGTGTGTCTGTGTGTGTGTCTGTATGTGTGTCTGTGTCTTAAGAATGTTGATAATGTATACTTTTGTATACACTATGTGATGAGTGGTAGTATCAGAAATTAATATACTATAAGTAGCCGCCTTTAAAGAGAAAGTGCTTCTTTATTAAAAAAATCTACAGTAAGACCACACAGAAAGACTCCTACAGTCTGAGCTGAATACTCACTCAGCTGATTATGATTGTGATCTGACTTGGGTATTTTTTTACCTAATCATGTAGCTGTAGAATTACATACAGTAGTATTACACATAATGTGGCTCTTATATAAAAAGATGTTTTAAAAAAAAGTTAGTTAGTGCGACAGCTTTGGGCTACAACCAGATAAACACAGTCTTCTCTCCTGTTGTGTTATCAGTCGGCCTCTGTGTGAGACTGAGCTGTAACGAACTGATGGTTGGAGGGAACGGAAACTGTGCCCTCCAACCATGGATTGTGTTTTTTTTTTTTTTTTTTTTTTTTTAAGTAAAGATTTTTTTTTTTTTTAATTAAACCAAGAGATCTTTGTTCTTCTCTGTGGCTGTTAATACCACACTGTGGCGGGGAAGGTTCTGTACAGGGGTGAGCAGGAGGTGCGCATTTTATAACTGTTGAGCTTGAGGCTCTTGATTAGTTAAAGTGTCTGTACACTAAGGGTCACTAAACTTAAACTTAGAGCTTAGAAAATAATAACATATATATATATAAAGCAGTGAAGTTCTGGGACATACAGTACATTAGTAGACACTTTCTTCTTACTATATGAACATCCCAACAAGTGTCACTGATTCAGAGGGATTTGTACATTTTTTCACTATCTTTAGAACATACCCAACCTTAGGTGGTCCACAGGGGCTACCATTTGTTGACCCCTGCCGTACACTAACTGCTGTGTTACCCTCATAGGAGTTGGACGTTCAACTAAACCTTAAAGGTTATTTGCATCCGTTTGTGTGTGCAGGCACTTTCAGGACCCGGCTAGCCAGAGACTGACATGGAACAATCCACCAAAAAGTGTCCTTGTCATCAAGAAGATCCAAGACCCCAGCCTCCTTCAGCCATTCAAAGAGCTCTGCGTGTTCCTCACAGAGGTAACAGAATATTCACATTTTACTGCATGAATACGTGAGACAAAGCGACTGGAAGGAAGTCTCACTTCAGAACTTTGTTTCCTTCATGATCAAGGTCAAAGAGTTAAGTTAGGCAAATGGACACTCAGTTTTTTTTTTTAGGAAAACGTTTCACCTCTCATCCAAGCAGAGACTGACATGGAACAATCCACCAAAAAGTGTCCTTGTCATCAAGAAGATCCAAGACCCCAGCCTCCTTCAGCCATTTAAAGAGCTCTGCGTGTTCCTCACAGAGGTAACAGAATATTCACATTTTACTGCATGAGTACGTGAGACAAAGCGACTGGAAGGAAGTCTCACTTCAGAACTTTGTTTCCTTCATGATCAAGGTCAAAGAGTTAAGTTAGGCAAATGGACACTCAGTTTTTTTTTTTAGGAAAACGTTTCACCTCTCATCCAAGAGGCTAAGAGAAGTTATACCCTGAGAGAGAGAGAGAGAGAAAGAGAAAGGGGTGTTTCAAGTCCCTCCTGTTGGTTGGACCTGGGGATACCTGTGAAGTGTGATACCAGTTGTTGGGAGGGTATTGATGGGTCGTTACTATTAATGTTCAGCGTGGTTTTGACCAAAACAACCCTTCCTCCTCACTCACAGGTTATAGTTTCTGTCACAACCCACTAACAGTTAGATCTGAAGAAGCCTCTTGGATAAAGGGTGAAACATTTTCCAAAAAAAAACCTGAATGTCCAGTTGCCTAACTAAACTCTCTGACCTTGACCATGACCTGAATGGCTGAGAACCTTCTTCGAAATGTTTCCTTCATGATCTTCCCCGGACGTCCTCCTCATCTGTTCTTCACATTGGATTAATGATTCTTAATTTGCAGTGATGTGATCTATATGAGTCAGAGTCTTAAAGTCAATGACAAAAGGCCATAAACTGGAAACACACTTCAGTGGAATTGGGTGATCTGCGGTCAATAAAGTGTTTAGTGTAGTAATGCAATTACAATCTGATCTAACTTCATCATCATCAACACCATGGCCTCACTTGTTGAACCTAAAAATGTGTCTCTCTAAAGTTATTTTACTTTTTTGATGTGAACACGTATTTGAACCTCCCCACAGGTGCATTCCCATATCTCATTTTTTATCCCCAGTCAGTCAGGTTTCTCTTCAGTCCACAGACTTTTAGGATTAGGCTAATTAGCTGCAGGTTATGACTATGGGTTTGGGTGACGGTTTGTTTGTGTCTATGGACCTATCCTAACAACTGTGGTGTTTCTTATTCTTTCTGCTTCATTATTATTGTTGACAAACAAACTAGTTTATGGTGTAAAAGCGGCAGAACAGGGAAGGGCAAACTAAGGCCTGCGGGCCAGTTGCGGCCCGTAATCCAGCTGTCCAAACCTCTCCTAAATTGGTTTTTGATGTAATTATACTTCTGCCTTTTCCCTGAGACACTCAGGTTTTCCTTATAAATTACATTAGGAATGCCAACATGTCCATTATGTAGCCAGACTCCATCTACCTGCTCCTGATCCCGGCCCCCTGTCCTATTCTAGGACCATTTGTGGCCCACAAGCCAAAAGTTTGTCCATGTTTGTTTTAGAACGTATGTGTGAAACTCAAGGCCCGGGGACCAAATGTGGCCTGTCAGGTCATTTTGTATGGCCCATAGGATCTAACAAGGCATTAATAATGTAAAGCAGAGTTTCTTAAACTAATAAATAAAAAAGACGTTATAACACAGCAATAACCTACATTGTTATGTAAATAAAAATTAATAAACTGCAGTAACTGCAGTAATATCAATATTGGAGTAGTTACCGCTATAGTCTTCCAAGAACAACTGGCCCCTCAAGGAAATTGATTTGTTGACCCCTGGTAAAAATGACTGAACCGGTAGCTGTTCTGGGTCACAGATGGAAAAAAAAAAGTTTCCAGCACCAGTGATGAAGCTACTGTAAATGCTTTTGTTTCTGTGTGTTTGCAGGTGAAGGACATGGTCGTTTATGTAGAGAAGAAAGTTCTGGAAGACCCAGCCATATCTGCAGATGAAAACTTTGGGGCCATTACTAAGAAGTTCTGCACTTTCAGAGAAGGTAAGACTATGGGCCTGCATCAGGCTGCAGTTATAAAACAACAGGTTTGATTTGTGACCCAAATATTTATTTTTTATTTAAGATCTCGACGACATATCCAATCACGTGGACTTTATCATCTGCCTCGGAGGTGATGGAACCTTGCTTTATGCATCGTCTCTCTTTCAGGTATTATGAAGTTCTATTAAAAAAAAAAATCAGCTTGATTTTTTTTTTTTAATTGTCCTGTCAACTGTAACATCCTCTTTCATTCCTGGTTCAGGAGAGCGTTCCTCCGGTGATGGCCTTCCACCTGGGATCCTTAGGCTTCCTGACACCTTTTAATTTTGACACATACCAGTCTCAGGTTACCCAAATTATTGAAGGTACTGAAAGTTCTCCAACCTGTTTCCCCGGTTTTGAGTTGACACCCTCTATTTTTATGCCGAGTGGGGAACTGGTGTGTAATTTGCACGTGTGTGTGTTTGCAGGCAACGCTGCTATTGTCCTGCGAAGTCGCTTGAAAGTCCGTGTTCTTAAGGAGAACTGGAAGAAAAAAGCCCGGATGGATGAACAGGGCATCATCCTGACCAACGGGGACAGTGAAAACAACCGCAAAGCCATGCAGTATCAGGTCAGTGGTCAGTGGGAGTCTGTCTCTGTGGTGACCTAATGGTGATCACAGCTTTCACTAGCAATTATATTTACTCACCTTGCATGTAATACATGCGCTAGTTATGATAGAGAAAAGAAGAGAGACTACGTCTATCTCTTCTCTATTTTCTGTTACGCCCCCCAGCAAGAAGAAAACAATTCGTGCCCCCCCTCCCCACCACCCACTCTCCGTCACAACTATAAATAATAGCATTTGTCTATAAAATAGTTCTAGGTACACCTCTGCATAACATCTGTCTATATCAGGTAGGCGATGGACCGTAACAACCCCATCTTTCTGTTCCAGGTATTAAATGAAGTGGTGGTGGACAGAGGACCGTCCTCCTATCTCTCTAATGTGGACCTCTTCTTGGACGGGCACCTAATTACCACAGTGCAAGGAGACGGTGAGTCCTTCTGGTTACAGTCCATCCTGTCACCATGCGTCCAAAGATCTCGTAAATATTGCTTGAGTTGAGTTGCTTGCTAAAAACCAAACAAGAACAAAACCACAATAGTCTGACCAGGTTGTTGGTCATGACCAAGGATGACAACACGATCAGACAACAAACATCATTCAGTCTGGGAACAGATCCATCTGGTGTTAACACTGATGCACTGAAGAATCTCTAGCGGTTTTAGAAGTTTCTCTCAGTTGAACAACAACATCGTCAACCGCAGTGTGACATTTGTGTGTCTTTTTTGTGCCTAGGTGTTATAGTGTCAACACCAACAGGAAGTACAGCGTATGCAGTGGCGGCCGGTGCCTCCATGATCCATCCCAATGTTCCAGCCATCATGATCACACCCATCTGCCCGCATTCCCTGTCTTTCAGACCCATCGTTGTCCCTGCTGGAGTGGAGCTCAAGGTGAATACACCCCCAACTTCTGAAGAAACCTACTAAACTTACGAAACTTACGAAACCTGTTATAAGGTTTGATGTGTTTTAACAGGTTTTGATTAAGATCTCGTTTTGGTGAGATCTTAACCACATGGTCTTGACTAGTCATTGAAGCAGGTTATGACTTGGTGCAAAAACCAATTCACAGAATTGTATGTAAATGGATTCACTATAAAGCAAATCTGCACATTTCAGGGGTGGCAGAGAAGTATAACGATGAATTTCAGGGCTGTATGAGATACTGGTAAGGTGTGCGGTCAAAGTGACAGATGGGTTCAGAGTAAGGAGATGTTTTGTGAACAGCCAAAGAATGATGTGCCAAGGCTAAACCAAAGAGTTAATGGTTTACTATTCACAACAGTTTTGTTAAGCAGTTTTAGTACTGGGGGAGAATGTGGAGATAGTTGAGTTAGAGCAGAATTTGCAGAGGACGGGGTGAGATGGAAAATGCCATGGCAACCCCTAAATAAGGGACAAGCCGAGAGGAGAAGAAGACATTTGTCTGTAATTTCCAAATAGGGACATACATGGCTCATTTTTACTGTGACAGTTTATAACATTTTTGTGTCATTCTTAGATAATGCTGTCTCAAGATGCCAGAAACACAGCATGGGTGTCTTTTGATGGAAGAAAAAGACAAGAGATCTGCCATGGAGACAGGTTAGTCTGAGTGGGACAGAGTAAAGAATAGATAATATGTTTAAGTCACTCTTCACCCACGTTGACACCGTCAGACTTTGTTACATAACCTCATCAACCTTCTCTAATGGGCTTTAGGCCAAGTGTCCTTTGCACCAGATCCAGTTTATTCCTTTATGTAAGTCGTCCAAAGATAATCATCTTCATGATTCACACACTGTCATTTCAAATCATTGAAACTCTTTCTTGTAACAAACGGTCGTTCTCTTTCACTCCATTCAAGGAAGTTGTTGCAGTATCTGATTTTGACACGTCCTCTGTTGTTCATGGTGTTTGCGAATACCTGGACTTTTCTTGACTCATACACCATTGAACTACATGAGTTGATGTATTGTTTTCTTATGTTTTTTACAGTATTACCATTACGACTTCCTGCTTCCCTGTTCCCTCTATCTGCTTCCGGGACCCAGTGAACGACTGGTTCGAGAGCCTGGCTCAGTGTTTACACTGGAACGTGAGGAAGAAGCAGAACTACCTCAGCTCAGAGGACGAGGATTAAGGAAGCCTTTTCTATGACCTCCAAGACTTTTTTTCCCCAAGGTCTTCAAGGCTCTGGGTCTACGTTTCTAAACGTGACTTTACTTTGTGCCGTGTTTTTCTGTCATGGACTGAAAGTCTTATCAAACTCCATTCAAAAAAGAAAAGTGAAACAATGAAAGGGTTAGTTTAGCCTCCGGTTAAGGTAACTTAAATAAGCATTGGAAATTTTATGAGAACAAATAAAAGGAATTAAAAAGAATATCAAATAATAATTGAAAAAGATGTTTACAACATTTTAAGGTATAATTTCTCTAAATTGATTTAATTTCAATGAAATTATAATCACTTTTTACAGATTATAATCCTCTTGGTTGTGTTACAGGTTTTGATTATTTTAATGATTATTGGCTGTTTTGTTACTGTGTCTGACACACTGAGACAAAAAGAAAATCCCCAGAAAAGATGAAATAACACTGTCTTACAAAGCACTGTCTCACTGTATACCAACAGAGAGAACATGCTAATGCTAAATATTAACTTGAATACAGCAAAATAAATATATGAATCACATAATATGAAATAAATAACATTTTACCATTTAATGAAATTGAGTTAATGACAAAAAAATGCAACATATTAACTATATTGTAGTTAAAGAGAATCCTTTTAAAGTGTTGATTCACTTTTTTTTTTTTTTTATAATATTTATAAGAAAATAGAATATTTTTAATGGATTATGGTTTTATATACAAAAATCCAAGTCTCTGTACATCTGCTAAAAGATGTCAGACAACATATATTGAAATGTATGCACCAAATATATTACTGATGAAAATTGGAAAACTAAGTTGTTTGGGTTTTTTGAATGGAGTTAGATATCACTGCTGGCCCAGGTGAGGTCTTACAGTGTCCTGCCGTAAAACGTATTTTTAGTATAAATGCAATCTATCGAAATTGTAGTTTTTGGTGGGAAAAATGCAGCAACGGATGGGACCATTTTGTGGATAACAAAAACGGTGACACCAGACGAGGCCTTATCTTCACCCTGCTCTGGTAAAAACAGTGAAGGACGGACCATTCAGGATTTTTGAAAAAGTGGACAGTTCTTCTCTAAAAAAATCAGGTACAGTCCGTGACTTAAGCTTGCTCCTTATGATGAGCAGATTTGCAATATAACAATTCACCAGCAGTGGCCCCCACTGCTCCTACTGTAGTGCCTTAACCACTGCTATTGTTCATTTTTAGAGATGTTGCTTTATAGAAGGTTTATTTTTGCTAAACACCCACCACGTTGCACAGGTCTGTGCACTTTCGTAAGAATACAAGGATTAGAACTGTTGTTTCCGTTCTGCAGGCACTAAGACAAACGTCTCACTAAAGATTCATTCCAGATAAAAGTATGATGGCTCAGGTGGTGTCTTTTGAAAAAAGCCATAGTTGACCTGTGTACATTTTTCAACAGTATCTCTGTGTGTGTGAGTTTGTTGCAGATGTGATAAAGACGAGTGTGTTTGACAAGTTTTTTTTCTGTCAGTTTGCTTCATATTTGTACAAAATTAGCATTACATTAACATAACGTCAACTCACATATGATGCCTAAATGTTAGCTCACCTACATAACACGAAAGGACCAACCAAGCTGTAAAAATCCCAATCATTCCTTCAACTCCTTGTAAATATCTAGTGATTCTTCAATTTCAAGACGTATTTTCTCACATCTACTTGTTTATGAACTTGTTTACATTGTGTCATCGCTGAAAATAAATATATTTGGTTTTTTGTTACATGGATTTGTTAAACCTTTTGTCAACACAATAACCTTTACCGGTTGTGACCCTCAATCTAAAATGTCCTTTAATTTGTAGTTGATCAGAAGTTTGATTCAGTAGAAAAACAACTGTTTTTTACAGGATTGTCGTTTAAAAGCCAAAGCCACTTCAGACCGACCATCTGCTTTACAGATGAAGGACATATTCAGGCCGTGATGGAAAAAGTGCTTTTCACTTTTGTAATTCTGTAATTTTTCTTATCACTAAAGTTTAATTGTGTTTCAAAGATAAATTTTATAAAAAAATTTATAGCACTTAATAAACACAGAAGTGAAAACAGGACGTGTGTCAGTGTGTTTTCTGTCATCTGTCGTGTTTTAAATTGATGACAATAAAGCAGGTCAAGGGATCGAATCACAATAAATGGATACTGATTAAGAAATAAAAAATAATATTATATTGAAACCTTACAGTGACCTAGTTATAGCTTAAAGCTTAAACAAACAATTTCTTGAGGGGTAAAAACAGGTCAAAACAGCTAAAGGGTCGGGGATAGTATAACTATAGATGTGTTGTTAGCAGTGACGTATTGTCGAGACCAGCAACCAGAAAAAGCCTTTTCTGTTGCCCTACGCTATTTCAATAGCGATTTATTTATCAATATATTAATCATGAGTATTAGAATATTATTAGTTTTCTGTACTCGTCATTTTGTGTTTATTTTCTGTCTGGTGGAGTCAATTTCGGTCGAATAAATCCAAGTTTCGCAGTTTTTCTTAACTGTCCAATCATATTTCACCCTTGGGTGTTGCCAGGGAGAAAGCCTGGACAGAAGGCCCCGAGGTGTTTAGTTTTAACCAGTCAGAAGTCGAGTTGGCAACAGCTAACAGGTGTACGGATAATGAAATAAACTAAACGCAGGATTGAGTCTTCTTTATGAGCGCTAACCGTCTCTCTCGAGGGAACATTTTTAGGCCGAAGCCCGAGAACTCGACAGGACAGTGACAGGATGGATTTTGTTCAGTAAATATCTATAAAGTTCTGGTAAGTACAATGTCCATTGATTTCTATGGGCAAGATGACGTCATTGGATGTTGATTTGTTCAGGCGGACACACCAGAGAACCTGAGTATAATTCATAATTGAAACAGACGAGATTGTTCGAGATTTAAACAAAAATAACCAAACGGCTAAGAATGTTTTAAATAATTAGATATAAAAGGATAAAAACCCCAAAATGTGTCGACGGAAACAATAACCGCCAAGAGAGGCCGGGAAAACTGTAGCTATAGCTATCTTATTCTCTTTTGGGTTTGTCCTTTATTTGGGGAATTCCACAACGAGTCAACGTTTTCTATCTCTCCTGTTCTCTGTATCCTCAACTCTAACTCCAACTACCTCCATGTCCTCTCTCACTGCATCCATCAACCTCCTCTTTGTCTCCTACCTGGTAGCTCCATCTCTAGGATCATTCTCCTACCAATGTATCCAATGTCCCTCCTCTGAACATGTCCAAACCATCTAAATCTGTCTTCTCTTACTTTTTCTCCAAGCCTTTGTGCTTGTGTGTGGATATATATGTGTATATGTATACAATGTATACTCACACAGAGATGTATATAAACATACATACATGCATATATATATGTTTATTTATATATATATATATACATATATATATATATATGTAATGGCAACAAGTTGCAACTTAACTTATTAACTCAAAATTAACTCGTTAATGACTAAAACCACAAAGAAGCCAAAGAATTGAAACCTCCAATGATTCATGAAAAATATTGTCTCCCAGTTTAAATGGAAGCTTCTCGGTTAAAACTGGGATAAGTGTATTTTCTCTTATCAAAAGGAATCACAAGAATCAGATGAACAATGTCTAGGTATTTTTTTTATTAAGAAATGTATAATGGAAGGTTAAGGTGCAGCAGTGAGTTCAGTACCAAAATTCAATAAAATCAATTTCCAGTGTTATTTTCAGAGACTGTAGAAACCCAACACAGCAGCACAAGACGATCAATAAAATGTAAGTTTGGCCTCTTAAAAATAGGAACAACAAAAAAGCCTACAATTCAAATACAAACACTCTTTATGTACATTAATAAAACACAGTAGGCACAAAGTAATTGGTCAGTTAGTTAATTTCTACAATTGGGTGTTGATTTAACTTCATACATATTAATAATATTCTTAAAAATCAGATGTGAGATTTTCAGTGAAAGTAAACAATGGGTAAAAATCATTAATCTACTTGGTATACAAGGGAGGACTGTAGAGGGCATTGTGCACATTCTGAAGTCGCTGGTTCAAATCCAGCTTGGAAGAAGGTGTTTTCTTCAGTTCCGTTGTACCCTCCGACTGTTCAACGACAACGGTTGACTGGACTGTTCTGCTCTGATGTGTTTCTCCCAATGTCTGATCTTCTGTCCTCAGCTAAACCTGTAGCTGTTTATCACTTTGTGGCTGAAAACACTATAAAAATAGAAAACAAAGTCACAATTTACTCAATATTGATACATTAGGCCAGACAAAGAAAAAAATATATATAAGGCAAAATAATTCCAAATTCTGCATTTAAAATCTCAACATATAAACTTTAGAACTTTAGGCTAGATAGGTAGTAGAAAAAATGGCTCAAAATGGTGGCTGTTTTGAATAGAAATATAAGAATAAAAAGAAAGAAAAAAGAATATACATAAAACAATAAAAGTAAAAACAGCAGAGAGAATAAAAAATAAAAATATGTCAGCAGAAAAAATGAAAAATAGCCAAATAAAATCTAAAACTTGAAAATAAATATCTAAATTCCTTTTAAAATTAAAATGTTAGTCTAGTTGTGCATTAACTAGCCATATTTTGCATTATGTAATTATCATTAAAATATGATGCTATTAAATTATGTTAAAACAATTACATTCAGTTTTTAAAAAGCACCTATAAAATAACCAAATATTAACCAAAAAAAGGAAAATTCTAACTTACTTCTCTCCCTCAACCCTAGACCGAAGCTTCGCACCAGTCTGATGAGGCCCCAGAACAGAACCAGCTTGATCACCAGGCTGAGCAGTGCACCAGTAACAGCTGCAGCCTCCAAGGTGAAGATGTCATCTTCAAACCATTTCTTTATCACCTGGAATGACAGGAGACAACGGACAGCTGACTGAAGGTCTGTCCCAGACAGAGTGGAATCTAGACAGACAAGACGGACTCTGAGCTGATGGTGAGCTATGCTGTTCTGTCTGTGTGTTTGGTTCTGGAAGAACCTGATTCCAAACAATGATCTGTCTGGATAGGAAACACGTGTTGTGAGATATTCTGCAGTTGGGATGAGATTGAAGGTGAAAATAGTTGGGCTAAGAAAGGAGAGTGGCCAGATATCCTAAGTCCTTACTACTTTGCAGACCTTCACATTTGCTACCTCAGTAAACTGGATTGTTCCGGATTAAACAGGACTCACAGTGTACATCAGGTAGATAAAGAAGGCCACTTGAGGAAGGTTCTGCCCCATGAAGACCCAAATCAGGACCTTGGCTTCTTTTATCACCTGCAGAAAAACAAACACAACTTTGTCAACACTCTATCTTAAACGACCTCACTAATGATACTAAGGTCAACAATCCTGGCCTCAACTCACAGCCACAGCTCCAACAGCAGCGGTCAGACAGGCCCAGACGACCCCTACAGCCAGGATGATGCTATTGCGAGCAAACATGGCCGAGTCCATGTTGGTGATCAGGATACACAGACACAACTGAAACACAGTCAGGATGAGTTTATCAAGACTTTCATTGTTTTTAACATACTTACGCACATCCCACCAGTGTTTAACGGGGAGAAAGGATATTTATATTAAGAATATATTTATTCTTAGTGAGGATGTCTTATATCATCGGCCCGATAATAGCACGATTATGTAATATCTGTAAGAATTGCCACCAGTTTTCCATACGATAATGAGGGGCCTTGGTTTCCCCAAATTATGTGCACCCTGAAAACTTTTGCTGACAAATGACTGCACATTAAGGAGAAAGTCACTAGATGGCAGCAGTGCAGCTTATATCATGGCTTGTACAGATAAACAACTCAATATTACAAGGTCGGTTGAAGCATTGGTTGATAATGGAATCAGAGTTGGACTGTTTGGAGGTTTTTTGACATATATGCAGAAAGTTAACATTGGACATTATTTCCAAAAAGTTGTCAAACCTTTCTTATTAAAAAGCCCTGGAACAGTCATTATTAAATAAAAAAGGAAAAAGAAAATTGAGTAGTACTACTAGTAGTAGTACAATAATAAGCACAGTTCTAGCAAATTCTTGAGCAGACTGGGGAAAAGGTGAACTTGACTGCAAGTATTGGCTCCGCCTCCAAGGACACCAAATGAATTGAAATTGTTTCTCTGAGTAAAACACTAAAAACACTGTGTCTACTCAGGAAAATATGGAACTAGGTTGACAATTCCACATTTAGTACGTTTTATTTTCTTGGTTCACACAAAGCTCATCTAACTCAGTGTTTGAAGAAGATTCACTGCAGTTACAAACAAAGCAAAAGAAAAGTCTGCCATGAGTAAAACAAAGACGTAAAGAAGAAAATGTAACTGGACCAGAAAAAATGTCATTGTACTTTTTGTTTTTAGTATTTGATCACTAGTTTCAGGTTCAGGCATGTGTTATAGGAACTCTTTGGAACGCTGCGACTGACGCTTCAACGTGATTTACGGACTATTCGTTGGGTTAGAGTAAAGGGCCGCACATTGTACAAGTGAATATCGGAGCACGTATCACCTGGCAGACACTGTATACAAACCTGAGCCTGCAGGTCAAAGGTGACCATGGAAAAACAGAGGTTGAGCAGGAAGTACTGTTCCTGGAGCCGATCCAAGGCCCCGCTCACACGGAAGGCCATCATGTTGGGCTTCTGGATCAGCACTGAGGTGCAGACGATGTGCACGACACCCAGACACATGATGCAGACGAATCTAATCTGAAGCAAATGGAAAGAGGTACAAGGGCGACATCTACTGGTGATTCTAGGACCGTATTAGGACATAAGGACAGTGTAGACCGGGGGTGCCCAATAGGTAGATCGGGATCTACCAGTAGATCTCCATAGGAGTACAGGTAGATCCTGAGCAATAACATATATGTTGAGGTAGAGAGTAAGATATCCAGTTTATAAAGGTAAATATATTTAGAGTTTTCAATCCAGGTAGATCACTTCAGCCTGGTCATTAAGTAGCTCACAAGACAAAAAAGTATGGACACCCCAATATAAATACAAATGTATATACAGTAGATGGAGAGATTGATAGATTGAAGTCACACCCTTCGGGAAATTGAACAAGTCACTGCAGCAGCTCAGCATTAAGCTGTCAGTGCGTGCATCTACCTGTAAACTTTTTGTGATGTTGCGATAATAATGTTGTAACCTTATGTGTGTTTAGTAATATGTTAGAATATTTCCCACCTTTACAGCAGAAGGTAAGCTGAGCAGACTGTAGTGAGCAAGTTTTATTTGTTAATATTGTTTCATCAGGAGTCTGTTTGTATGGGTATCTTATCATTGGGAATTCTTTACAAGTTCTTGATACTATTAGTCAGTAGAAATAAGATTATAATAGAATATCAACTAATAGAAATTGTTGGACAAAGTCCAAGTGCAAAATGTGCCAATACATGCATTATTGATGTAGTATCTGGTATAATTGAAAAAAAAAATTGTAAAGATTTTCAACATTCATAATTCATAATTCACTTTTTGTGAATTATAATGCAACAATCATTAACAGCAAATTATATTATGTGTCCATTTGGTGGAGACCTACCAGCAACTCCTGCTTGCTTTTGGGCCCCAGGACAGTGAAGTTGACCACGGATCTAATCATGAGGACCAAGACGCTCAGTACAAACGCCACCAACTCCTGTCTGATCTCCTGCAGAACACCACGACTGATGTAGTAGATGCAGAACACTGCAGGACCACAGAAGGTGACCAGACACAACCGTCACTACTGTATTAGTACCGTTCATGTATGGGTGATATCTGTGACACTGAAACACATCACTGCATTATTTACATTTTGTATTGTATTCACTGCAGATTTAGTGAATGAATCCACTTTACTCCACAGATCATCATGGTTAGATAACTTCAGATAATTAATGATAATTATGGCCAACCTTCTCATAAACTCCCAATTATTTATTGTGTAATAGAGTGTTTTAATTGTCATCGTTTGGCGGAACCAGCTAAGCCCTAGAGATGAAGTGCAGCAGTGGTATTCCAAATGGTCTAATAAAGGTTGTTTTAGTGTGGCAGAGAGGTCATGTAGGCGTAATGATTCACCAAAACAGTTTATTTTTTTTACGTTGAATCATTTCACAATTTTCTATGGTAGGAGATCCTAATCTTCCGCAGATTTCCTCATAGGGCATGTGTCTATGGGAAATTTATAACGACAATACTCACATATTCCCACCATCTGGATGAGAGACACAGTGAAGTCATCCTCTCCAGGCTCGTCTGTTTCTGTGTGTTGTCTGTAGATGCTGGCTATGGTGAGGCCCATCAGTGCCAACAGAGACGCGATGGTGAAGCTGTAGTAGAGCCTCACTGGCCATGACAGCTCCACCCAGGGCTTTATCTGGAATGGAATCGTGACAAATACGTACTTTCAACAATTATTATCATAACTTTAAAGTCTAAAAAAAAACCTTGAAAAAAAATTAGCTGTCTGTTAAAACCAACTTTGACTTACTCTTAATAAATAAACAATAAAAGTTGTCTAACTAGTCCCTAGTGATTGACACAACTGAACAGAAAGTGATCAGAGCTTCCACACCAGTTGTGCAACTTAATTTAATCGCTGGTTTACAGTAAGTGAAGTGTTGCTCAAACTGTGTAGCACTTACAGGAAGTCTTGCTGCTGACTTTGTTAACCTACTAAAGCTAACTATGCACTGGGACAGAGAGACACTGAACTGCAGTAGAATGTTTCAAAACAATAGCTACAGGTTATGGAGCTGGGTGTGGTAAAAATGTACAACTATTTGAGCAAAGTATTCTTTCATCACTGATGTAATCCTGGTCAAGTTGTTGACACTGGTCCACCACAGTATAAACATGCCAGTATATTACGAAATTGCAAGAAATCCTATTCTTGTTTTCAACTGATCTTCATCCATATTTTCAGTATTTTAACATGAATAGTGAAAGAAACTTCCTACCGGTCCACATGGAGTTGGGATCAGTTCCTGGTGTCTTGGCCTCAAATTTGGGGACAACAGGTAAGTACTCTCTTGAGGTTGACTGTCCAACAAGGAACTGTGGTGAGAGAAATGAACAAGTTTTGTTGTTTTTAAACACACTATAGTTACACTACTAATATTGGATATGCTATCTTTATTGGCTTATTAAAAGAACAAAAAGCAAAAAAATTCCCACAGGGTACTCCCAAAGGATCATAAAGCCTACTCTAATCTTATCTAGGAATGATGTCTGTCAAGGCTGGTCTCATGTTGCCTGGATTGTTTTTATCCTCTACTATGAAAGTTATTTCTTAATTCTTTTAACCAATGTTCTGCGCAGCATGAGTCTGACTAAATGCCCTGGTTTGACTGTGGAGCTCTGTGTGAACAGTCTGCATGTGATGTCTTTGGCCCTGAGCCCCTTCCACCTCAAAACGATAAAACACATGGAGTCACATGAGCACATACCAACCCTAACAAAGATCACAACCGCACTGTGATCTGGAGGGCACTAGAGTGAGGGGGTGCACTCTCATGCATAAACTGGACTTTATCACCTATTATATTGAGTCATAAAGTTTTTACCTCAAAGAAAGATCATGTGACACTAGTTAAATCAGTAGGGTGCCAATGAATGGTCAGTGGATTCCACTTCAGTCCATACCAGTGTGAACAACAAGCACTGAATACACACACTGAACAAAAAGTAAAACAACAGTGAGGGCGTGGATCCACACACTGAGCCATTGATGATTCATTTGGTTAAAAAAATAACAAAGGTTTTGGGATATAGCTAGGTTATAGCTAAGTTGGTAATTAAGAAAATGAAATCAATAATCACTCAATAAGTTGCACATTTACTACAGGAGGCATGCAGAATTACAGAAGAATACAGAGAATCGAACCTACAACCCTCTGGTTTATCCTCAGACCTGGACCGCAGAAAAGGAGTAAGTTACTATTCATTTTCTCAATCACTATGCTCTGTCCTACTAAATAATACAGAAAATGTAAGGATAAAAATAATAATGATATTATTACAAAATTGTGCTACTGCAATAAAAAAAATAATAAATAAAATTAGTACAGAGGCCGAAACAACTAGACTCCCACGTCACTACCCACCTTGCTAAAATATTACGACAACATAACTACGAAGGGTAACTTGGTAACAGGTAGCTACATGCTGCGGGTTAGTTACAGGTAGCTACATTAGTTACAGGTAGCTACATGCTACGAACTACCGAATAACTGTTTAAAATAAATGTTCGCTACAGTTAACAGTTATGTATGTTATTTGATTCATAGCCACCAGGTAAATTATCTGTGAATGATAAATACTTTGACCAAAAATTAAATAATATTCCATAGTAAAAGCCCCACCCCCAGCACCCCCCAAAAAAGGGCTTATACCGTGGAGTCCCGACGATTTACATTGGGTGTCACCAACTTAGTAACATATTTTTAAATCAAGACGAGTCACGACAAGTGTGATGAACCAACAGTGGGTACGTGACGCTGCTACTGACCTGTCCTCGTCCATCTCTGTGTGAACTGTTGCTGCAGGAGCTCACATCCCTGTCCTTCGGTCTGTGTCGGTGACACCATCCACCTCCGTTCACCTAACTTCAGTTTCACAAATAACCACTGTAAACAGGAACTGGAGCCTCAGCCTCTTCGTCCCCCTTTCTTCCTCTTTCTCTGTCTACGCGGAGCGAGGTAACGTCATATGGTGCTCTGCTGCCTCTCACAGGCTCAGTTTGGAACAGCGGCAGTAGTGTTGCATAGAAGTAGTGTCTTATTTAATGCCAAGCACTGCAAATATTTACACAGTAATGACCTGAAAAATGAAATGTATGCCCATGAGAGGTACTATTAAATCAATATCAATGCATAATAGAATGTAGACAATGTCTGCCAAAGTTGAAAAATATTCTAATTTAAAGTGATTTTGGAAAAAAACAACAACATAGCATTATTATTGGAAGTGTTTTTATAGAAAACCTAGTTTTAAAATTATATATACATAGTATATGCATATATACTGTATATATGCTGTAATTAATGACTGTGCATGTACTGTGTTGACTGAACACTTATCACATCTTTTTCATTTAAATATTCAAACTAACTTAAAATGGTAAATATTGATATTTTAATTCAAATATAAAAATTAAAGTAGATGTTTTCATGGGAATCACTGTCAGGAATTCTTCAACCATGTTATTAGTGGTAGTTTCCTCCATTAACACTTTTTCACTTTCTTCATATGCAAAAGCATCCCACTCGTGTGAGAATGACAACAACACTCTCATTCTCCATCAATTTTTTGGAAGCAGAATAATGGCACAGTGAAACACAACATAAGATTAAAATTTGTTACATTTATTGGCTAGTATTTACAAAATAGTTTGTATAAAAGACAAGCATCACATAATGGAAGTTCCTTAAAAACAGAGGCTCTGTTCTGGTCCATCACTGAGCTTATTGTATGTACAGTGAAGGTTGTGCGAGATAAAACATTTAACGTAGGAGAAGTTACATGTAGTAATAGGTCTTCTATTATACACGCAAGTCCTTATTCAAAGTATTTTGACCAAAAGGTTCTTTTTCTTTAAATTCCATCTTCGTACTCTTCATCAGAGACGGTACGGTACTTCCTCCTGATCCGTTTCCTTTTTTTTCCCTACACAAAAAGAAGAAACAGGAACTTAAAGACACACTCATACTCAACAAAATATTTAGGATATTTTTCTTAAAGTGAGACCACTCTTCATAAGAAGTAAACAATAAAAGCCTGTGAGTTGCATGTGGATAACATACATAGTTGTCTCGCGGTGACCACCAGGGGTATTTCTCAGCGTGGAGCTTCCTTAGTTTTTCTGCTTCCTTGTAGTATTTAGCCTGGTCTTTACTGGACAGAGACCTCCACTTTGAACACACAAAAAGAACAGAGTCAGGCTACACAGCAAAGGACACTGGACAATTCACCCTTACAGAACAACACACAAAGAAAACAACCATTTACACTGTTTAAGTAAAATTTGTGGAAAAAGTTATATAACTGGTAGAAGTAGCGTAGTACTAGGAACAAAACTGCACACCTGGTAGAACAATTGTTACAGTGTGATTTTCTTACATACTCTTTTTCATCTTCTTAATTGTATTGTTAATTAGACAGAGTCTAAAGTGTGGTTGGAGACTGAGTGCAAGGGTAAAACAGACCTGGGCAAACTGTGGCCTGAAGGGTTAGATGTGGCTCAATTGGCTTTTTTATCTGCCCTACCAGATAAAAATATATCCTTACTAATGTATATTATCACTATACTTCTGCCTAAACACTAAAATGCCCTCATTTTCTTCATAGATAGTGTAGAAAAAGCAAAAATTATTTGAGGATTTTAGCCTTTATGCATGACATTTACACATATGTTATGATCTTAGTTCTGACAAATTAACGAATGTTTGCCTGGTTAAAACATATTTTTATGGTTGCTTGTGGCAGCTCTTGGTTGCTGTCTTCATGCCTTATTTACAGTCCTTGATTGTGTGGTACAGAATAATTAAAGTCGCACAAAACAGAGAGCAAGGACACTCACCCTCTGACCAAGGATTGTGTTCACCAGCGCATTGTCACTTGAGGCAAGTTCAGAGACGACGTTCGCTCTCTGCTCCTTCATGTACAGCATGAAAGCGTTGGGAGGCTTCTTCACGTACGGTTGATTCTTATCCTGTTGGCTGTACCTTTTCTTCCTGTGTAGAACCAGAAAATTAGAATCAAAGTGTCTGTCTGTGCTGTGTAAACTCGCACAGAGAATGTTTCTGCGTCTTTTAGTTAAATCAAACACCCGGAATAAATGTTATCAACAGAGAACAGAATGATCTCACCGTGTTGAGGAGATGGAGTTGTTCTGTGCAGGAGGAGCAGGTTCCATGGTTGGCATTGATGTTACCTCTGGCATTTCATACACCACTTCTCCATTCCTAGAATAACAGTCATATAACATATGATATTAGTTTCCAAAAATAGTTGTCTAGCTTGTGTCTATGTGTTTCTTTTCTTTATGTTTAAGGTGTGATTTATTTACACTATTCCAGCAGGCGTCAGATTTGGGTTCAAGGCATGTGGCACCATGAATTGCAAATCCTGAAAAAAAGAAAACATTGACATAGATACGTGGACAGTCTCAACAGGTTTTCTGAGTCAAACTTTAAAAGTTGTTTTTGCCGGTACAGATGTGAATTATACTGGCTGTTGTCAAGGCACAAATCCAATTTTATACTTTCAAATAAATTTAAATGACTGTAAATACAATTATCACATTCAAAGTATACTCTATTTATACAGTATACTTTATTAGTATACTCTATTTATAGAGTATACTACTATACTATTTATCATCTCAAATATATATGTATCTAATATAATCATAGGACGGTACAGTAGGGAGAGAAAAACATTATACAGCCAAATTAAAATATACTTTTTTAAGAAATTTCATTTATCTCATACAAATTTAAAGTAACAATGAGCCAGTGTGTGCGTTAGTGTGTTGAAACAGTGTCTTACTGGGTCTAGCGGGGCATTGAGGACAGTTGGAGTAGCATCATAATCCGTCCACTCACAGGGAAGGTACTGCAAAGAGTGATGGGAGTGAAACAAACACCAACACAAACATCTCTCCAAATAAAAGACTTCAGATTCCAACATTCTTCAGTCTCTATGCATGAGAAGACTCTGTCTTTCCCCTACACTTGTTCCCTTACCTGTCCCTGGCTGTACATGTCTCCTGCCATGTCATCTAGATAATAGTTGTTGCCAACGTGTTGCTCCATACTGTGCATGGGTTCTGTCAATAACTGCTGCTCGTAGTTGAGAGACACTGTTTCAAGAGTGACGTATCCCTCATAACCTCCATTCATGTCGTTCATTGGTTGAGAGTGGATGTCACACCCAAAGTCAGGGGTGGAGAACGAAGGTGGAGGAGCAGGGTTGGGTGATGTTACCAAAACTTCATTGAGGACAGCATGGGCTGTGTCCAGCATGTCGTCTGCGTCCATCTGGTCGATGACACACTGAAATACTGTGCTGAGGTCCATGATGGGAAGTGTTCTGCTCTGTCCCAACAGTCTGTTGTCAACTGGCTCCTGATCTGTCTGACTGAAATCCTGTGTCAATGATAGGAGGACGGCAGAGAAGCAGTTATGGAGGTTGACATGGACATTTACAGCATTGACACACTCATCCATTCACCCCAATAACTAAACCAATGTTGAAGATTTGATGATTGATGATTAAGTAAAAATGGTAATGAAAATAATTAAAGTATATTACATTATGTAACACTTTGCAGATGCTTTTATCCAAAGTAAGAACAATTGGTTTTCATTTAATGTGATAATTAAAGGTTTGATGTCACCATTAGAGTTTTAAGAGTGTTTGATTGCTCATTATATTATTCTGTAAAGTTCCCATATGTATCTACCTGGTTACCACACCAGCTCATTATTAGATATTTATAATGTTTACCTCAAGTAGACACTGGTGAACATACAGTAGATGAGGGTTTGAGTAATTCCTAGCAGCAGTACAGTATTTTCCCACATGCACTGGCTTCTATACATCAAAGGTTGGGAATCCTAGTACAGTTGCTATGACAACCAAGGTAGCCACTGTACTAGTGATCAAAGGCACAGGGAACATGTCCCCATTTTTCTGTTGGAAACAATTTAAGGACAGACATGTACTTCTGAATAGGAATTTGTATTATAGCGACGCCCAGTGGATTTTTAAAGTTACTGCAACAGTGACAATGAAACGATTTCCAATAGGTATGTAATACTATATTAATATTAGTACCAGTCATTGTATTTACTAGTTGGAATGTATGATTTTCTCACTTCGTGAAATGCAGAAGAGTGAAGCTACTTCTTTCGAAAATGGTTACACGTGAATGAGGAATAATAGAATATTAGTAATAATGGTTACACGTGAATGAGGAATAATAGAATATTAGTAATAATAATGACCATTATTGTTATTCTTATTGTAGAAAATTTACAGCAATTGTGTTCAACACCACGGCCTTCCCGGCTGCTCGAACCCCCCACTACGGCCAAATAGAATAGAACTTAACATAAGTACAACGCTGAGCAAACTTCGAACTTTTAGAACATGTAGAACAAACGTGTGTATAGAGGCCACGGAGTCTATTGTCAGGTGTATCGACAAGTTTTCTCTACGGTTAAACTACATGAACCGATGTCATCAATCCCACGCAAAAGTGCTGCAATAAACCCCACAAAATAAAGTACAAAGATATTTTAAAAAGAAAATAGTTATAAAATATATATTACATATTTTTTAAATAAATAAAATATATATACTATATTTTTGTATACACAAACGAAATAAAAAAGAACGACGAGTCTTGTTATTGTTCACATATCAAACAATGTAACCGGTGATTTGTCGAAGAAATCAATAAATTATCCCAGTGTGTCGTTATATCTGAGCAATAAATATATTTTAAACACAACAGTTTTTCATTCCCTTTTATAAAGCAGCGCCTTAAAATAACTAAGAAAGTGTGTTTTAATATAAAGGACTTAAATCTTAGCATTTAGAAGTGACAAGGAAAATTAACACATTTCGTAGTTAAAATAAAGAATTTAATAGCATAAAAAAACACATTTGTATGACACTAAACTCACTCTGTTTAAAGTGCGCCGTCAGTCTGTTTCTTTCGTTGAGTAGTTTCTCATCTCAGAGCTGTGCGCAGTCCCGGCGAAAAAATTAAAATAAAATATCACCGGTAACCGTCAAATCAGACTTGTATCCTGCGTCATAAAGCATACTGTGACGTCATCTCCCACGTCCAATGAAGAGTTGACGTCGCTTCCGGTTAGTCCCAACGGTTGCCCGGGGTTCGAATGATAAAAATAAAGTGTTGGCCATGAAATATTTTAATGGTTTGAAACTTAAAAACGTTAAGTCCTGTTAATATAACGACTGTTTAAGAGGACACACTTGAAATGACTGCATGACATATTTGTTGAAAATGAATACATATTGAAGGGGCATATTAATTTAAGTACAAGCAGAAACTTTTCCCAAACGGGTTTACTCCACACATTCATTAATATATATATATTAATAATATAAATGTATTTATTTTAGTTGGACAACACTGTAGCCAGAAAACTTGACATCCTTATTAGTGCAGGAGTGGGGTTCCTTGGGTGGTAAAACATGGTACTTCTGGCACATCATACACCACCTCTCCATTCCTACACAGACAAAACCAAATACAATCAAGCTTCACAAATAAATACACCATTCATTTCTTTTAATACTGTTATGTTATCTATGTGTGGTTTATTTACAATGTTCCAGCAGGCGTCAGTTTCTGCTCCAGGACTTCGGGCAACGTCACTGATTGCAAATCCTGAAAATGCAAACAAATGTTTTGACAAATTACACTGTCTTTCCACCAGATACAGTATCTTTGCAACCTATGCTTTTCCAGAGAATATGTGGTTTTTCAGTCGCTACATTATTGGTTGGTACTGAGGCAGACACAGATCCAAGTTCAGGAAACGTACTTTCAAATAAATAGAGGGTTAATGTTGAAGTTTGAGAGTATCCGGCACAACGGCCTACATTTATTCTAGTAATTATTGCACCCACATTATAAAAGTACAACTATATAGTGCATATATGTCTATATACACATATGTATATGTGGGGGTATATGTATGTATATACTGTATGTGGATATATATGTTTGTGCAATACATGTGTATGTGGGTATGTTTATATATACATACACTAAGATAAATAATATAAAATATAGACAGTGAAATATAAGAATAAAAATTGAGATTGCTATTTTATTTATCGTTGTGTGAAGGATAGTTCTATTTATTTATTTATAATCTATCAAAAATTATTATTAACAGGTAATGGTTACTTGTTTTCCTTTCACACTGTGTATGTTGAGATGTCTTTAAAAACAGTGAGTGACAATTAGCCAATATGTGTGTATTTTAACAGGGTCTTACAGGGTCTGGCGGAACACTGAAGGCAGAAGCAGTAGCATCATAGTCTGTCCACTCACACGGAAGGTACTGCAAAGAATGAAGGAGTGAAACAATAACTAAGCAGTTTCAGATTGCACGATTTCTCAGTTCCCTCAGAATCCGTCTTACCCCTTACCCCACCAGTTCTCTTACCTGTCCCTGGCTGTACACGTCTCCTTCCATCTCGTCGTCTATATAATAGTTGTTGCCAACCCGCTGATCCACACTGAGCATGGGTACTGTTGTTAACTGCTGCTCAACACTGAGAGACACTGTTTCCAGCGTGATGTATCCCTCATAACCTCCACTCATTTCGTTCATTGGTTGAGAATGGACGTCACACCCAAAGTCAGGGTTGGGGAACGAAGGTGGAGGAGCAGGGTTGGGTGATGCTTCCAACATTTCACTAAGGACAGCATGGGCTGTGTCCAGCATGTCATCTGCGTCCATCTGGTCAATGGCACATTGAAATACTGTGCTGGAGTCCATGATGGGAAGTGTCCCTACAGTCTGATTGTGTCAATGATAGGAGGACGGCAGAGAAGAGCAGAACATTGAAGTTCTAGAGGTTGACATGGACAGTTATAGAGACAAAACGTTTATTACACTAATGCATTTACCTAATGACTACACACCTTGTAAAATAGACTATTTTTAAGAAGTTTCCACTTTAATGGGCCCAAATGTAGAAACAATTTGTTTTACTGTTATAGAATCATTAAGGTTTGGCTTCTTCTATGTCTATATAACTAACAGCTGGGTCGGTTCTGCTGGTTGCTTATTAATTGACTTGCATTGAGTTACTGAAATTAAATATTTGCATTAATGGGTTATAATATTTACCACAATCAGTCACAGCTGGTGAGGTTTGTTCGGAATATTGTATATGTTTACTAATAATAATAGTGTGTCCAGGCAGTGCCATAAAAACATGAAAGGCAGATGAGTTCCCTACTAATGCTATGGTAACAGAGGTAGTGATCAAAGGCTGAACAGAGTGGTCTGAACCCGCTTCCTCTACAACATCAATGTTTACTCAGTAATATTTTTCATCGACCCGAATTTAAGCTCGTAAAATGAAACTAAATGTTTTAAATGGAATGTTTAAAAGCCAAAGTTTTTGATACTTTGTTTACACAGATTCAGGTCACAGACTTGCCATTTATGGTCATTCTGCGTTTGACCACTCTGGGCTTCTGTAGTGAACACGCCGCCATGTTGGTCCGGGTGTATTCATAGCGCAGTCAAATCAAATGTTATTGAAAATGAAATCACATTTTGATGGGCAAAAATAAAACTGAACTAAATAAAAGTATTTATTAAATCTTATTACAATATGTGAACCCGTTACTTTTTTATCGAAATTGACTTAAAATTTAACTACGAATTGAAAAATAAAAATACACACATGTTTATATAATAATACTTTGCCTAGCCAATACAACAATATAAAATTATATTGTAGACATTACAATATTTTTTTTATCTTTAGACACCGAGGGACTATTGTTTTTTATCTCGAAAAAACACATCACATAATTACGTTAAGTAAACACTTCCGGTGCCTAAATACCGGATTTGTTCAATAACCGAAAGAGGCAACACCTAGAAATATAATATTAAATATGTGAGTGTCACGAAAGTAAACGGAAATATTATCATAAAACAATATTTTTTTTATTCTACAGGGAAACGGCCGGACCAATATGGCGGTGACGTTGACGAGCGTTTCAGGTGCTGGTGCCGCCGCGTCTACGTGTGCATGTCAGTGGCTAGCGGAACAGCTTAAATATGTTCACACGGGGCCAGGGTAGGTGTAGTCTGTTGTTGTTCCTGTAGCTTCGGGCCATGGCGGACGATACTGTCGCGTCGCTGGCTGTCAATCTGCTCTCTGCCGGGGCAGCGTTTTAAACAGAGGTTAACCATCATTGTGTTTAAAGTTTGAAGCTAGTGAACTGGATATGCTGCTGTTGCTGTTGAGGACACAAAACGAGGCTTTTGTCCAGTTAAAGAGAGGGGCGTGAGCAAAGACTGAAGAAAAAGAAGAAGACAAGGGACGTTATTTCAACGCCACGTTTCTGATGACAACTGCAGTAGAAGAGTTGAGAGACTGAAGAAGAAGCTCCCAGGTCAATGGAGAGTGAGGTTAGTCTTCTCTACTAGGTTACAATTAGCTACAATTAACTTCTACCTAGAGGGGAAGGCTGTTGTGTTTCGTTTAAATTAAAGTTAATTAAAGTTATGGTGCATGTTATACACACATCCGTAATGGAACCAACAACCTCTAACACTGATTTGGGTTCTGTCAAAATGCTCTGCTATGTAGGTTTATAAAAAAGTAGCCCGTAATCTGTGTTCCATCATATGAAAAAAACAAATTGTTTTACAGGCGCTATTATCAATATAACATTTGTGACGATTGTGTTTCCTTGTCGGGATCCTCTTTCGAGCTTTCGAACAACACCTTCTTATGACTTGCAAAAAGAACACTTTGCCAAGGGCGTTATTATTTAGGGAGAACTATTAATATCTATTTCATTGAAAACTTTAATCTCATGGAATTAGTGGAAGTGCTCACTACTTCAGCGTTTAGGTAAGTGCATGAAGACTTTGCACCCGAAGGAAGTTTCCACTGTTGAGTTGTGTCATTTTAACTATTTGTAGGTCAAAGCCACATCAGCAGACGTGTCAGTAGAGCTGTCTATCACATCTGCAGTTACTAACCGTGGCCACGTGCTCATGTCCACAGAAGGAATATTGTGTAAAGTCATATTTAAAAAAAAAAACAAAAGAAGAAGAAGCGTCTTTTTGTGTATAAGCAACAACAGAGGCTTTCCTGATTATTTTCTAAAAAATATAAAAAGTCACTTCCTGTCCTGGCATTCACCTGCACTTCTCTTATTGCAATTAAAGTCACACTGAATGAAAGCATCTGCAAAATGCATGTAAAATATACTTAATTCATTCATCTTCAACCGCATCCGTTACTGGGCTGCAGGGGCAACAGACTCCACAACCGTCACACAAATCACACCATACTGTGTGGGTCACTGGAAGTCATGTGGGCTGGGACGGTGCTATATATAGATTAGGTGTCACCCCAGTGGCTATAATTAAATCCAGAATACATATGTGTATAAAACCTGTTTAGACACTGTGTGTGTGTGTGTGTGTGTGTGTGTGTGTGTGTGTGTGTGTGTGTGTGTGTGTGTGTGTGTGTGTGTGTGTGTGTGTGTGTGTGTGTGTGTGTGTATGTATACTGTATATACATATGTATATGTATATATATGCTGTGTGATATATGCTTCATTTTTATATGAAAATCTTGTTTTTATTTTTTTTCCTAGTTATACAATCCATCTCGGAATAATTCCCAGCATCCACTGCAAAACTGAGATGTTATGTTGACCAATGAGAAGATGGAATAACCATTAAGAACTCTTGTCGGCTCCTCTCCTCCTCTGAAATCACACACCTGCTGGACCCCTGCGGGCAGGAGTGATGGCGGGCAACAGACATTCTCTGCTGCGCCTCCTGTCACCGTTTCGTACCCGCCAGGAACGGGTGGTGCTGGCCCGCAGCGAGAGTCTGTCAGGAGAGCAGGTGCTGAAAGTCACAGTCACAGAGACAATAGTAATTGAGGCCGAGTCTGGCGTGTGGAACTTGCGCTCCATGACCTACCTGACTGTCTGGTACTTCTTCAGCTTTTGCACGCTGTTCCTCAACAAGTACATCCTGACCCTGTTGGAGGGAGAGCCCAGCATGCTAGGTAAGGACCAACACTAGAGTGTCACTCTTCATTCATTGCTTATGCTATTGTGTACTAGAAGCAGAATCAGCATAGTAAGTACTAGTTCAGGGCCATCCAATGGGTAGATTGGGACCTACCAGTAGATCTCCAAAGAATTGCTAGTAGATCCTAAGCAGTAGATCCTAACTAGAACTAGAGATGTAATTCTATTTTAAGACAATAATCCCTGGACTAGAGTCAATAGGTATTGAGTCAGACAGTATTACAGATGTGTTATGTTAATGTAGAGAGTAAGATATCCACTTTATATAGGTGAATATATTTACAGTTTTACATCTAGGTAGATCACTTCAACCTAGTCATTTGAAAAGTAGCTCACAAGACAAAAAAAGTGTGGACACTCCTGTACTATAATCATAGCATTGCTGCACGACCCATAATGTCAGTGAGTTGTCCTCTGATTGCAACACAATTGCAAAGGATGACAGGTAACAAACTTACTGCTACCATTATTCCAGAAACCATTATTTCAATAAAAGTTACGTGTTTTCTTTTTTTTTTTTTACTTGGAAAAAGAAAAAATGTCTTGACCTTTAAAATCACCATCCGGCTACAAGTTACATCTTTTCGTTTTTATTTGTTTGCCAACAGTAACATTTGACGTTATAGAAACAGACCCTGTCTTTGACCTTGCTGTAGGGCCGTCCTCACCTCAGTAAAATAAGAATTGGTGAAATCCTGCACTCCTTTTTTGTCACGCAGCTCTATCTTTAGAACTTTTTGTCCTAGATGTTGGAGCTACTTCTATGGCTGATATTTCATCCTGCAGCTTCTGAAGGATATTCATCTGCTCCTTCTCAGCAGTCGTAGCATCCCCAACCCCCCCGCCCATCGTCCTCCTCTGGAGTCCCTACATTCCATGACACAATCAGCAGCAGATTAAATTAATGATATAACCAGCTGCCTTCTTCTGCCTATTTAGTGCATAATGGAATTCTAATTAAGGCACGCGCTATTGACAGATTTATAGTTTATTGAAATATGGTCCAAACACAAAACTAAGGGATATTTATTTTAGCTTCTCATTGATGTGCTTCTGCTCTGAAGCTGACCACAGTCTGGGTGTCCTTCTGGTCAATGTCCCAGATTGTGGGAGGGCTACAGTGATAACCACCAGATGTCTCTAACATCAGACAAGGGAAAAGTCAGTTTCTTGTGCTTGTAAATCAAAAGAGATGACTCTTGTATGTTGCGTCTCTTTCTATAGCTTTAATATTTGTACATTAACATGTACAGTAGGCCTGGAGTCATTTGAGGACATTGTCTACTTCTTTACACTGAGTGGCCTTTGAATGAGAGAGAGGTTTTTGTCTGGACGGAAGAAGCGGTGTCACATATCTGTCCAGGATGCCGCAGTCAGTGTGTACGTGTCTTCGTTCTCCTGACCTGATTTGACGTCAGTGCACCTGTGAATACAGGGTGTGAAAGGATGCATGGGATCTAATCTGATCATCGGAGGATACCTGATAGTGTTGTCGTTCTAATACCAGACTGCCATCCTGTCAGTCCATATGAATGTGATCACTTCATCCAGGCTTCATGTTAATACCAGGTCTGAATGGCTCCTGGATGGATAATGTCCTGTGACAATCTGAATGATCTGTTCTGATTTTACTGTTTGTCTTCAAAGGGCTTGGAGGTGACGAGCGGGGACTTTTGATATGATTGCATCTGGCATCGTACACACTCTTAATGATATGGCATTGTGTTTAAACACTAATTGCCAGTTTGAAGGAAGGGAGGAAAGGCAACTCCTCGTCATTGTGACATTGTGATCCACACCACTGCACATCAAACCCATTACCAATGTGAACTAAACGCATTATGCTCAGTAGTAACCTGGAACCCTCCTTTCTTAAGGAAAGGAAAGCAAACTCCTTTTCATTTTGACATTGTGATCCTCACCACTGCACACAATGAAATGTCACCTCTGTATTTAACCCATCACCAAAGTGAACAGTGGGCAGCTTTGAACACCAGGGGAGCTGTGAGTGGGGACGGTGCCATGCTCAGTGGACCTAAGTGCTAACTTGTCATTAAGGGGATTTGAACTAGGGGCCTTGCCGACCCATGTCTTCTTCCTTAACCACTAAGCCACCACTACCATCCGTTTTCGCGCCAATTGAATATATACACCCTGTACCAGGAGCAGTTGGAAATTAGTACCAGTCTGTAGATCATTAGCAAGACACAAGGTCAGTGGTCAGTGGGTCTCAACCTGCTTGGCTTTATGTAAGAATTTAATATAATAAAGTTCATGCAGTAGCTTAGTTGCATTTTTTCTTCCTGCCCGTGTCTGAACTAGGTAGAAGGAAAGAACATTGCCTCAAGAAACTGCTTTTACTGTTTACATTCAACAGGTTTGGTTTCTCTCTGTAGATGTTTACCTAGAACCATATAGACTAAGACTGTGACAAAAGAGCTTTCTAATCCCTGGCCCGCTCACACTTTCAGGTGCAGTTCAGATGATGTCCACCACAATCATTGGCTGTGTGAAGATGTTTATCCCCTGTTGTCTGTATCAACACAAGACCAGAAATGAGTATCCACCAAACTTCATCATGATCATGCTGTTTGTTGGACTCATGAGGTAAGGACGCTCCCTGATCTTTGCCTGTCTCTATTTTTGTTGTTTTCGTTCCTCGTCTTTTTTCTCCTCCCACCTGTTGACTCATTGCTTGTCTCACTCCCTCCTCTCTGGCTTAATCTCTTCCCCTCTTCCTCTTTCTGATGTGTTCTCTCTTTATCTCTGAAAACAAGTCCTTAACTTCCGCTACTATGAATTTTCCAGGTGTGTGGTCAGGGCCGCGTCAGTTTTCAGTGTACAATACAAAAGAAAAATGTAATAAAAAAATCAGTTTCAATCCACATTCTGTGTAAAATCCCATAGATTTTACACAGAATCTATGGGGTTTTACACTGAATGTGGATCAGGGTTTTGGGAATTATAGGATTAACCATAAAATGTGGAAGGCAAATCCATAAAATATTATTAAAAATTCAACTTTCCAATCTAGGTGGGGGCCGCAAACAATCATTACACGCGCTGCGAACGGCCCACAAGTTTGAGACCCCTGTTCTAAAGTATGACGGGGAGCAGAAAGATTGAGCCTATCTGTGAATTAAGATAAATTAAATGTAAAAGTCAGGCAATAAAGATTAAAATGCTGTAAAGTTTTTCTTTTTTTTTCGCTATCTACTGGTATAAAGCTGACGTTGCAGGAAAAGACAGAATTTAAATGATAACATTAAACACTTTGAACAGTTTGGTGGGCCGAATTAAAATGCCAAACGGGCCACCTCTTGCCCACGTGCCATAGTTTGCTCAGGTCCAGTTCACTGTATAATCTGTCACCCTCTCTTCATTTATCCCTCTTACCTTCTCTTTTCCATTCATTTGATTATTTTCTCTTACATTTTTTCTCTCATTGTCTTTGGTATACTTGATATATACTACAAATGTGTACCATGTATACTACGTGACAGACAGACAACGAATGGCACGTGCACCTTGTTTCCCTTATATGAGAGAAACAAAAGAACTCAGCTTTTATCTGCCAACCACTCCCGTCTGACACTGTGGCTCAGGTTTACCTTTCACCCCAGTTCTGTACAACTGATGACATGATAGGAACAGTAATAACAACAAATATTAGTTTTGTGTTACTGACGGTTAACAAATAGGTGTCTGTGTTTATATAAAAATTCCTAATCTATGTTACTGGAGCCCAGGGTCCTGCTCTACAGGTTTTGACAGTGTGTTAATAGAGTGTCTTAATGATAGACTAACAACATGTAAGGTCCCAACACAACATATTTAAAATTTAGAATCTCTTTCCTACCATATGGTTAGATTGACTCCACGATTCAAATTTTGATGATCTCAAAATGTACCCAGACTACTGAAGGTGGTGTATGATACTTTGTCTTTCTCAGGTTTACCACCGTGGTTTTGGGCTTGGTGAGCTTGAAGAATGTGGCCGTGTCGTTTGCTGAGACGGTGAAAAGTTCAGCGCCTATCTTCACCGTCATCATGTCCAGGCTGATCCTGGGGGAGTACACAGGTACACACTCACGCCTCACTCTTCCTTCCTTTTTCCCCTCGGCCAAACAGATGAATTCACCTTGCTTAACTCCACTGATGTCTTGTTAAGACAAGCCGATCAACTTAATCCAGTCGGGATACAGAAAGATTTCCTGCTCTCTACTGACACAGTATGCATTAAAAAAACTAAAGATTTGATTTAAGGAGAACACGAGATTTTTGTTTTTAGATCCTGGGCAGGGTGTAGGCTCACAGGTTCACTAGTACTAACACAGGAGAGAAAGGTCAAGAAGGTCAAGGTCAGCTTTATTGTCAATACCTTTACATGTACAGAACATACAAGGGGATCGAAATTGCGTTCCCCGCTATCCCATGCACAGACAAGACACAACATTACAATACAGTTTACAATAAAGTCTGCCGTTATGTGGTCTGCAATCAGAATAGTTAGTGCAAACAGTTGGGTAGTGTGACCAGATGAGTAAAATAGGAGTTTACAGTCATGTCATAATAGATACTAACATAAAATAAATAATCGGTAGAAAATGATGTGAAATAGTGCATTTCATTACATAACATTATATTACAACAGTGCAGGTCATAGGTTCAGTACAGATGGTTCTACTGTAGAATTGTATCTCAGTAACAAAGATCCAAGCACAGCTTTTGTAAAGATTTTCTTCATTTCCTTGTTTCTTAGAGTGACTGTTTATGATCTCAAGTTGTTGTTTTTTTTTGTTACACAGGGTTCTTGAACGTGTTTTCTGGTAGAGACATGAATTTTCTAATTAGTATTTAATGTACTAGTGCTGTAGGCAACAAAAATAACTTGCAAACTGCAGCTGAGACCTGGTCCTGGTCCAGCTGTTGAAATAACATATGTATCTGTATAGGGAAATCGTGTTTGTCACAGACAGATTTGTCATTTTAACAGAAAAGGTATTGTTTAAAATGAGCAGACGATACCTTTGTTCCTAATGCACACCGTGTACGGAACGGGAAGATAATAACCATGTTACTGTTGACACTGACACTGACATTGTAAAGAGAGATTAACAGGTGGAGCGTGACTCAGAACATATTTGCTCATTCAGATTGGTGGGTCAGGCGATGGGTGAATGCATTTCCCTCCCAGCAGCATTCATGAACGTGTACTAATCGTCTTTGAATGTTGAAGTACCAGTTTGGACGAGGTTAGAACAGTGGTAAAAGTCAAGTTTGCAGTCTGTTTTCATAGGCTGCATGAAAGACCTATTTTTACTTTTTTATTGTTTTGTGTTCACATTGTGGCAAAGTTGAAATGGAACCGATTAAAGTGTCTGAAGAGCAGGGAATTTAACTGTTTGGAGGCGTTAAATATGAAAACAAGAGGATTAAAGTGTCTATTTATATCTGCTCCTGTACAGTCGGGGCCCTTCCCAATAGATAGCTTTTGTGTGTCCTTACTGTCATGTAGCTCACCCTCCAACCTCTGTCTATTTTTAATTATTTCTCCTTATTAATTATTTTATGGTCGAGAGAACTGTGTCAACAACATGTGGCCTGTTCCACAATCCAGCCTGGAGTCATTATATATGGAGTTGTGGTATTAACTGTGTAGGTGTTCTATTATATATATTTTTTTTTACCAGTGGAAAAGCAGATGCATTAAAAAGCCTATGAGTTGGGAGACATTAAACGAAACAAATATGACAGATTTTATCTAAATGTAATTCCCCCTGTGTTTTTTTTTAGCTTTTTCAGGAAGCACAAGAAACTGTTCATCCTATGTCACCCTGGATGTTGTATTTCTTGATACTGAAGGGTAGAACACAGAGTTTTGAACCAGACTTTATTGCTAATTGGTTTGTGTCCAAAAGAAACACTATATTAACGTGTGTGGTTTTGGGTTCCTCCATAAAACTGACGTTCCAGAACAGGTTAGAAAAAACATAGTTCCTCCAATAGCTGCTTACGTATCTTGTTTAACAACAATAAGCATTTAGACTTGTTTGTTGTCGGTTCAAACAAAAAATGTTGCATTGGATTCTCAATGGCAATTATTTGAATATGGTAAAAACATGAAAAAATACAGATCTGCAAAGAAGGAAAACACAACATGAACCTCATTGTTTATTTTTCTTAATTAATAAAATCAATTTTTTCCACTTTTGACCATATATCTTTTCTTTAAATCTTTCTACTAAATTTAAACAGATAATAACTAAATACAAACAGAACAAAATTTAAAATACAGCAAGTTTATACACAACCGACTCACCCTAGTCAGCCATTGAAAATAAAAAAATACAAAATAAAATGGCACAGAGAAAGAAGTAATAACAATAAACCATAAAGACACGGAACCAATGTGTGCAGTCCATATCTAAAAAACAAAGCCAAAACTGGGCTTGTAGTTATGCAAAATCTACAAGGTGGTTATTGAGGTTTGTCAAATTCCCCAGATGATTTTTGGATAAACTTTAGACAAGGAGTCCAAATCATCATGAAATACTCCACCCTCTCCTCAGCTATCGCATGTAGCCTTTCATGAGGTAGAGTATTGTAAGCCTCCTTGTACCAAAGGGTGACATTGGGTCGGTGTTCTTTAATCCACTTATGTAAAATACATTTTGAGTTTGATTAGTTATTTGTTTTACTTTGTGACATGATAATGTTTGATTCCATAAACTAATATTTGGATATTTAGTGGTTACAGTGTAATTACATATTGAATTGTGTCTGAACTAGTGCAGCTGCTTCTCTATTGGAGAACTAATTAGTCAGATGAGATCACTGAGGCCGTGTTTGTCCTTCACCTGCTGCAGGATTTTGGGTAAACATGTCTCTGTTCCCTGTCATGGCCGGCCTGGCCCTCTGCACCGCCACCGAGATCAGCTTCAACATGCTGGGCTTCTCAGCCGCTCTCTCCACCAACATCATGGACTGGTACTGGACACCACCACACTCACTGCTCCTGTCCTACACTCTGCTGTGTCTTCTTCACCTTAATTTTGTGTGTCCTCAGTTTACAGAACGTTTTCTCCAAGAAGCTGCTCAGCGGAGACACGTACAAGTTCAGGTGAGGTTAGGACTTTTATTGCTGTAGTCAAAGGTGTGGTCTCCACTTCAAAATAAACATTACACTTCCCTTTCCCTGACAGTCCTCCAGAGCTGCAGTTCTACACCAGTGCTGCCGCAGTCATCATGCTCATACCTGCCTGGGTGTTCCTCCTGGTAGGTCACATGGAGGGAAAGTTATCCAGCGTTGTTGTATGTTAGAGCAGTGTTCCCCTTTTTTGAGGACCTGTACCACAGACCTGTTAAATGTCTCATACTCTCTCCTACCTATAAAATCTTCCTACTTGTATTAAGAATTTTTCAAGTGCACACAGGTTCTAACTTTCTGCTACCAGAACACTATAAAAGGTTAGAATCTTGTATCAATGACTGGAGTTTATTGTTGTTGTCTTCACTGAGAAAATATTTCCTAATCAAATATAGTTGCATTATTGATGATGGAATCCTAGCCATTCTATTGTTCTTTTGTTGATATGGGTATGGACCAAGTGGAAGTAATAGACAGATGCGGCCAAAAGAAAACATTATTTCCCTTCAGCCCGGCACCAATTCACCCACAGACCAGTACCAGTCCCCGGCCCAATATTCTAATGGATATTCGGTTCTGTCTGCATTAACATCTACTGATTTTTGTGTTTTAACATATGTTTAATCAGTTTTTCACCATATTGGTCTGACATGGAGCGGACTTATCGCTCTTTATGTGTCATTTGACTCAATTGGTCATGTTTGATGCCCTGTTGGTTTTTCTAGGACATTCCAGTGATTGGGAAAAGTGGACGGAGCTTCATCTTCAGTCAGGACATTGTATTATTGCTTCTTTTTGACGGCTGCCTGTTCCACCTGCAGAGTGTTACAGCCTACGCCCTCATGGGACGCATTTCCCCTGTTACTTTCAGGTACAGGACACAGAGGCCAGACATCAACCCTATCTAGTCATGGTCATAACCAACACACCTGTGTGTCTGTGTGGTGTTCAACTCAATAATACTGTGTTTTTTTCCCTCCGTCCTCAGTGTTGCCAGCACGGTCAAACATGCCTTGTCAGTGTGGCTGAGCATCATTGTCTTCAGTAACCAGGTGACCATCCTCAGTGCCACTGGTACTGCCCTCGTCTTCATCGGCGTCTTCTTTTACAACAAGGCCAGGCAACAGCAGAGGGCGAACTTAAAGGCCATGGCTCTTGAACAAAACCACTTCAAACCACTGCTGGAGGACCAGAAGGACCAGATGTCTCCGTCTCTATGAGGACCTGTTGCATAGAAATGGACAAAGTAGAATTGCTTCCTCACCACAGTCTGGAGCAGAAATCAAACCTGCTACCTTATGGGTTGAGGCAAACAAACCAGACAAACACTTGACCAGTGGGACCAGTTTGTTGAGTCACTGTGGGCAAAGTTCCTTCCTTCTGATAAAAGTCCTTGACACCGCAATCTGCTGTGTATCAGCAGCTCCATCACCCTGCTCGAAGTACAACTTCTGTACGGTGTTCCAAGAAACCAATGAAGCGTGGACATAATGGCAAAGGTCAACCTTATCATATCACCTCCAAAAAAACAAAGACAACAATTTTATTCCATTTCTACAGACAAAGACATTTTCAATCTTTCACGGTTAATGACCACTTCAGATAAATTCTGCGATGAACATGATGGTCATGTTTGAAAGAGGTTAATGTCTTATGTCCAGAACAAGTGCCTGAGGACATATGTTAAACTGTGGACTTATTGACTTGTTAGGCTTTTTTTTTTAAACTGCTGGACACAGTGCTGTCCTAAAGCTGCTGTACAGTAGGTGGGTTATGAAACTATATCAAGGATCAAGGTGTTTTCTTTGCCACTAACCTCCAGGACCATTTTCTCTTTCTCAACTGACCAGAATTGGCCTCTGGTCACTGACCAGAGTTCCTCAAAGAATGGAATCTTCATCCCTCTAAGTCACTCAGTCTGTTCCACAAAGGGCCACTGTGGCTGCAGGTTTTTGTTTTAACCAAACAGTGTCACACCTGAGTTGACGGGTTTAATCAACTCAGTCATCAGACAGCTGATTGGTCAAACTATGTGCTGTTGGTTGGTTGGAATAAAAAAACCAGCAGCCACACCAGCCATTTGTGGAACAGTTTGGACATGTCTGCTTCAAGTAGTCAAAATATTATTATTATATTATAAGTGCAATGTAACAGTAATGGGTTCAAGCCAACTGTGTTTTATTCATTGTGTGTGAACTCCCCTCAGTCTTGAAGTGATTCCCACTTTGAATTAACTACACAATGATGAGTTCTTTACAACAGCTTAGAATTCATTGCATTTGTAAGATATTTTGAACATCTAAAGAAAAACATTAGCATATTAACTATGCAACAATCATCCTGTGGACAGAACAGACCTTTAACAACATGGTAGTCAACTGCTAGACCACTACTTGTCACATGCAAGCCCACTTTTTTATTGAACCACTTATTTTTTTATGAAATAATTTTTGAAGGTTGATTTAAAATGCCAAATGTATTTCCTAAGAACTTTTAATTTTTTTTTTTTGTTCTTTTCTGTGTCTCACGGCAAACCACTCCAAAGCCTCAAAGCCAATCTGATTTGGACTATTGTGATCAAGTCACCTTCTATTCCTGTGGAACTTTACGTGTCCCTGTCACGTTACAGGGGACTCCAATCATTCCAGATTGTTCTGTGCTTTCATGGAAAAGCTGTGATCAAAGAGGAAAGAACAAGCTCAGGGCGTGACTTCCATGAGCCTCGTGTCCATTTTAAACTTGTGGTGCTGTAACTGATATGTTGTGAGAATCAAGCTTTGGCCTGTGTGCCTAAGACAGTACATGTAATCCAGTCATTACGGTAGAACCCATCAAGAAGACCACCTTGTTTTGTATTTTGTCCAGCCAAAACATTTGACTGGCCGTCCAACACTACCGACGGACAGTTTGACAAAATACAAACAGCATTCTGGGAATGCAGCATGTTGGATTTTTGCTAGGCATTCAGAGAATGCTGCAGGAAATGTTATGTGATTTTTAAGACACACATTACATTGATTCACGCGCATACTCCAACGCAGTGCATGCTGGGTAAAAGTTGTCAACAACCCAGCTGAAACACTGATGCAATGAGAGGTGAAATAAAAACAATCTGGTTACCCAAACAATTCAGTACACCGTGTGTAGATGTTTACCTTTGCCTCTGAAACACTCTTTCAGTGCAGTTGTATAATATTTAACATATTAGCTGTGTCAACAATATGGGACAGGAGTTTAGATACTTTGGATCCACTGTCTTATGTCCCAGACAAGTGCCTGAGGACATGATGTGTTGAACTGTGGACTTATTCACTTGTTATGCCTTTCTAACTGCTGTGCAGTAGACAGTTGACGAGGGAGTAGAGAACAGACAGGATAGAACAGCTGATCACAGGAGTGATTTGTGACAGAAGAGTCGTCTATGGTGAAGGGAAAGATTTACAGGACGGTTGTGAGACCAGCCATGATGGATGAATTAGAGACACTAGGAATAGACAGAAGACAGGAGGCAGAGCTGGAGGTGGAGGAGTTAAAGATGCTGAGGTTCTCTTTAGGAGAGACAAGGATGACAAAGCCCAGTTTGAATCTAATGCTCTGGGCTGCTGTCATGAGTTTGACTGATTGGACATTGACTCAAACCTGTTTTTGTTCTCTTCTATTGACTGTACGTTCTGTTGTTTCTTCTTGGAACACACTGTTGAACCTTTCTGTCCAGTGGTCAACTAGACAGATGTTAGAATAGTTCTGGAGACATGACTTCTGTAAGAACTCCCTTCATATTGAGCAAAATCCACCAGGTTTTCTATTAATGTCCTGCTAAAACTGCTGTCAATGATGTTTCAAAGTTACAGTACGTGGAGGAAACACTCTAACTCATTCAGTTATACTCTTGGGGGAAAAAAAGTCGAAGATAACGCTATAAAGCAAGAGCACTGAGCTCTCTCCCAGGTTGAATTTATTAAATAATATCAACTTTGTTGGGTCTGTGCACTATTACTAGAAAGTAACATTTATTATGAAATTAGATGCTTCTTTTAAGTAAAACTGCCTAGTTTTAACATTATTGCTTAAAAGAAAAATCATTGTTATAGACCAAAAAAACTACTTTAACAACGTTTACCTCCTAAATTGTTTTACCTTTCTTTAATGCATGAAACAATGAACCAACACGATTTCTATATTTGTAGTTCACAATATTGACGTGATCTTATTTTGAGCGATTCGTATGCCATCTGGTGGTCAACGCAGGAAAATGCAATCAAACAGTACAGTATGTATTGCATTTTACTGTACTTAAAAATATAATTAAATGTTTTAGTAATTAAATTAAAGAGACATTTAATTTTTTGAATTTCATTATCAATTCAACAGTTCGAATGTTTCTTGCAGTTTAATCTTCTGTTTAACTGAAATGTAAAGATACAAACAGGTAACATGTGGATAAAGAAGTACAGCTGGATATGGTAGAATGAAGAGAAATGACATCAACCTACTTTTCTGTAAAATGCAGTTGGTGTTGAGGAGGCCACTAGTGTGTGATTATAACTTTAGGTTGTTGTAATTGTAACTCCTTGACCACCCAGACCTACTTGTTGGTAACTATAGCTAGATAAAGATAAATGAATTAGTCAAATATACTAAATATCATGACCAACAAAGACTTAACAAGGTCAACATTCAAGGACTTTTGACGTAATAAATCAGCATTCAGTGAAATCTGTAACATTAAAGGTAGAAAGTAAATACACAATTCTTAAAAATATAAGCAGTACAGAACAAGACAATGTAAACCAAATGTTTACATTCACATTTTACCACCTGAGAGTTTTTTTGTTTGTTTGTTTTCTTCTTTTTGTGATCCGGACACTCCTGGATGTTATTTTGCACCAGTGGAAACACAACGTGTTTATTCTCTGTATAATGAATAAATGCTTCTGATTCATTTTAAAGTTTCACTCCAGAGGTGGAGCAGCTGTGACCTGCCCTCTTCGATAGTCGGAGAAGAACTTCATCAGAGCCTCGTAGCTTAGGAACGTGATGGCGTTGACGGGGAAGGCCCTGAAACTGTTGAGCAGCAGTCCTTTGAACAGCACCCTCACCCCTTCCTCTCTCACACTCACTGTGATGCAGTGGAGGAATCCTCTGTACTCCGGCCCACCTGCACCTGACATTTGAAGTCTGGATTTTATGACGTCCATGGGTGTAGCCAGACACCAGCTTGCCACCCCCGCCACTCCTCCAGCCACCAGCACTACGAAGGTATCTGTAAGACACACACACACAGAGGACACACTCTGGATTACATAAAGACATCACTGTCTTGTGTCTCAGGTCAGGGTAGAAATGATGCCAGTGACAGAAATTGGATTTTATTGTCTATACCAGGGGTTTTCAAAGTGTGGGGCGATGCTGAGGGGGTCGCGTGTGACCCTGGGGAACATGCATTTTTTTCTGCCGTACTACAATAAAGTGTAATTGCACATCTTTGTAAGTTGAACTATATCTCTTTCTTTTTGTTTCTTTATGTTAACAAGGATATGATGTTATGCAGAGGTGTACCTAGAACTATTTTATAGACAAATGCTGTTATTTAAAGTTGCGGCGGAGAGTGGGTGGTGGGGTGGGGGGCACAAATTGTTTTCTTCTTGATAGGGGGGGGGGGCGTAACAGAAAAAGATTGGGAAGCAATGGTCTATACTGAAAACTTCCCAGTGTTGTTGGGTATATCTCAGTATCAATCTGCCCCATGAATCAGTCTGAAGTAGGGATGTACTAACACTAGTATCAGTGTCTGTCCTGGTACTTCATTCACACTCTCTTTGCACACACCAATTGCAGTGGCTCTCACCAATTCAGTCACGCCCCCCAGGGGGCTTTCACATGAGACGCCACCTCAACCCACTCTAATGCAAACTGAAATAACTAGCATTTTAGAAGTAGTACACTTCTGTTTAGCGTATATTGAAGCCTAGCACCTCGTTGGCCAGCCCTCAGTGTGGTCTGCCCCACGGTTTGAGAAGTACTGGTGACAGTACAAAGTGAGCGCTTGTTTATTGGAAAGCAGGATTAATTGTTTTAATGGCAAATATTATTGGTGCAAATTAGGGCTGGGTTAAAAAAATCGATTAATCGATTTTTTTTGTTAATAGGACGATATCGATTCATAAATCCAAAAATCGATTTTTTTTACAGTTAACAAATGTAAAAACAACATGGCACTAAAATCTAAAACTAGAGTCCGCCTTGTAATTTTGGGTCAAGTCATGTTAAATTAAAAATGCATGATGGATTAATATGACTGCTTTGAGTAAATTTGTGATGGAAATAAATGTAAAAAAATACATTTTTTATTAGCAAATGAATTAAGTTTCAATTTTAGCTTTGATTCTTCTGAGAATAACATTGGTACCAAACTATAATTGATATGACAAAAACTGAATCAAAAACCGATGCGAATCGTGAATTGAATTGAATCGAACCCTTGTGAATCGAATCGAATCGATTTAGAAAGTTTGAATCAATACCCAGCCCTAGTGCAAATGCTCTTCTCTGTTTCTGTCCAATGACCAAAAAGGAAGCTTTATTGCTGCATTGTCCTATGGAACAAGTGTCAGAGCTTTTTTTTTAGTTTCTGCAGAAACAAGCAGAAAATACAACATGCTGTAAGACAGACAGCGCGTTCACTCAAGTGAGGTCTCATTCTTGTCTTCATCATGAACCAACATTTTAGTCCCAGATACTGTAGCTCTATCTCTGACCTGAATCTTTGCCAGTGGCCGTCAGAGCTTTCCTGGTGAACTCATATGGCAGGAAGTAGAGTCCGTAGCACGGGACGTCCCTCAGGATGTAAGGAACGCCTCCTCTGTACAGCCCTCGTACTCCTTCCTCCTTCAGGATTACGGCAACACAGTGAACGGGTCCACGGTATCTCTCCGTGGTCGTTTGACCCTGCAAACGGACTTTCACCAGGTCAATGGGTAAACTAGCAAATACCTGAGGAAACATAAAAGTGAAGAAGTAGTCAGCGTTTTTTTTTGGAGAGTATATTGGAATAAAGAGAGCAGTAGATGAAATGTTTTCTAACCTGTGTTAACCCTGAGAAACATCCCGCAGCCAAGACTTGCGCATTAGAGGCTTTTTTACTTTGTTCCCAGCCTTGAGAGGAAGTCAAATAATTTAGGGCAAAACTGTAAGAACCAAAAAGAATGGAGTTGATGACACCGGTGGTCATCACAGGGAAGACCATGCCCTTAAAGAAGCCGCGCATCTGAGGGAAGAGAATTCAATTAAACTAAATTAAATTTAAAAAAGTGGACATCTGTATATTACAACAAAGTGAACAGCAACCACCTTGAAGGACAAATGTCCTTTAGAACTCCTCATAGAAACAGTAGAATAAAACCAAACAACTAGATAACAATTCATTTAACAGGTGAGAATTGCAGGGAAGAAACAGAATAATAAGGATAATATAATTTAACAACGCAATTTTGACAGGTTTGAACGACCGCTTTAAAAAGTTAAATGGGACACATCAGGCTCTGGGCCATAGTTTGCCCATGCCTGGTGTGAAGCAGAATCCAGTGCATGAGAACTGAGCTAAATAAACTAAATTCTCAGTTTAAATTGTAGGAAAAAAAAAAAGAACTACAGTATTCTTTCATTTTTCAAACTTGCATGCATCCTTGGATACTTTACTTTGGTGCTATTGTCTGCTAGTAGTGTGTTGCAGAGAAATCATGTAATAAATACTGTTCACCCAATAGGTGCCAGCACAGTACATTTACACAAGATCTTAAGATATACAGTTATGTGATGACAATGACAATGACTTTACAGTTTTGTGATGACTTTTTATTGTTACTATAGGCAACAGAGTTTCAAATATTGGAACCTGGAGATTTTCCAAAGAAGAACATGTGCCTTGGCTAAAAAAAGGTTGAAAAACCCTGGCGCACTTGGATATATTCAGGTTCTAATCCACCAACTGCCCAGTTGCCACTGAGGTGCTCTGATCATTCCACCATCCAGACTCATATAACTTCCAGTGGGCTCACCACCCACAGGAAGGCTGACAGTATGGAGCAGTGTGATTTGGGTGGCAGTTGTGGAGACTCTTACCCCTTCATGACGGTAGGTTTTAGCCACACAGTGAAATATTCCTTTATACACAGACTGTGTCTGCAGTCGAACCTGCAAATACAACAGATACGGTCAAAGAGCTGCTCGGTGTCTTCACTGCAGTAAGTCATAGATTTACCTTCACAGTGTCTAGTGGGAATCCAACAGCTACTCCCAACGCACCTGTTGTAGAGAAATCACAGAAAATAACACTAGTATCTATCGCCACTCCAGTGTTTGTATCCCAGACACCAGGTATTTCAGCTGTGACCAGTACGAATCTTAATCTTTTAGAGAAAATTGAAACATTTTACCTGAAATACTTCCAGCAAAGAATTCCAAAAATGTCATGTTTGATTCAATTTCATACCCTGAGAAAGAGATAATGGGACTTTTCATTTCATCGCAAACTTTTCTATTTTCAACACAAATGTAAACAAATATGTAATAAATGTGTTTTTTTTTTGTTTTGTTTTTTTTGTCATTTGTGAGCCACATCTGGTATACACCATGTGGCCTACTGAGCTGTAGAGAGTGATAGACAGACAGAAAGGCCGTCTGTGTGGTGTAGAATATTGGCGGGTAACGTTATTGTGCGATGCTAAGATTGAGAAACCTGGTCTGAATTAACCTACCATAGGCTGAACCTGAATAACAGACATGCGTAAGTCCACAGACGTTCATTGTTGGACAGAGGACCAACAAATAATCCAAAAAAGACCTGTGTCCATCAGGAGGTTGGATTTGTTGGGATTTTGTGCTGATCAGAGCTGTTGTTGGACACTGTTGTTGTGTCAAACTCAATTTAACAAATTTAGCTATTTGTTTCTTATTCTATCTCTTTACAGATCCTTTTAATGTAAGTCTTTTTTATAGAACAAAATGTATTATAGCAAAGAGCATGTATTATAAATACTACAAATTTTAACAGTATATAAGGGCTCCATACTGGTGGGCCAACTCTTGTACACATTTCATATATCTCATATCTCAATTATCCATTTTGTCCATATGTACATCATGCATTTAATTGAGCAGAACAGAACAAAATGCAATAAGTTGGACGGTGCAGACCTAATGCGTGATGGTCACGTGTCTAGACGAGGGGCAGCGTTGATACTCACTCGGCCTCACTGCGTGAATAAGATCACCGTTATCAACCCTCTGCCTGTTTCATTCGTGTTCTTCTCGAGTTCTTCTGACGTGACAACCCAATCAGAACCGTCCGATTCTGTCTTTATCGGTCCGGATGACGTCACAGAGCAACAATAACCTCGAAATCCAAAGTTTTCAAACCGAGCTGTGGGAAACAATTCAACTGAGAAGAAACCGAGTCAAGCAAACATGTCCAGGCGGAAGAAGCAGTTGGGTCTGGTTAACCTTTAGCCATCAACGAGTTAACGCGTGGAGGAACAGGAGAAGAAGAAGGGAGGAGGGAGAGGACTGAGGTGGGATGTGAGGAAACGACACGGGCAGTAAGACTGAAGGGAAGAGGAAAGGAAGCGAAACCATAGAGTAGAAGTGGAGGGAACGAGGATACAGTTGCAGTTACTCCACTGGGATGTTCATTAATGAACGAGCATCACGGATGTTAGTAGCAACGTGTAGTTTGGGAATATGTTTTTTGACGAAACCCTCGACGACCCTTTGTTTTTACGTTTTGTTTTAAGTACTGCCATCGTTGTTTCCACCTTTTTTGTTGAATTTAAATGTTAATTGAAGTGCTAAAAATAAGGGGGAAAAGTGATGCTCGTATTTTTCAATTAAATACATGAATTCGACAGTATGGGGGATGTTTGCGGTGTAATTATTTTAATAAATTTGTTGTAAAAAAACAGTTTCAATGATCAAACAAAACAAAGCAATTAAAATAAAATAAATGACACAATATTTTGTCTGTAGCGCCACTTCTACGTCATCATAACCTGACGAGAATTGTCCAGTAAACATTACGTGACGTCATCACTATGCACCAGAAACGAGCTTTTCTTGTAATGTGTTTTGGTTAATGTTTTGCTACTTTCTGGGGTAAAAAGGTGACAATAAATCATTTTGATCGTTTTGAACCGATACCGGAAGCCGCGAGGATGAACAAATAAAAGCACTCATCGGAAACAGAAGATGAAAGATTGAAAACATCGGTGTCGTTCGCCTGCAGCAGAGTTAGCTGTTAGCAGGACTTAATATTTCTTCCAGACGAAAAACTATGGCAACTTTAACAAGACAAGATATAAACTTTGGACAAGGTACGAAAAACAAACTTTTGTTGTAATGATACGTTGTATTCGACATGACATCTGTCTGTGTGTAAACCAGTGTAGGGTTTGTTCTATTACAGTTACAGTCAGTCATAGTTATAGTTCCAGTTATAGTCAATTGGAGTCAATCAACAACTTCTATAAATACATTTCGTCATTGTTTTTTGACCTACCATTGTATTCTCGTATAATTATACAGGATAACGTGGTCTCGCGACAAAGAGAGTTTAGTTTTAAGAAAACTAATTCCACACCACTCTATTTGGATTAGTAACGACATAGAATGTGTGAGAAATACCAAGAGTAGGACCCGGGGAGTACTTAACTGGTTATTTTTCTGTTTCAATCTACAATTATTAACTCATTTCTATCAACATAGATTTTCATTCTCTGTTTCAATTGTTTTCAAATCAGTGGTTGCTGACATCCTCTGTGAGTTTCTGGAAGTTGCCATTCATCTGATCCTTTATGTCAGAGAAGTTTATCCATCTGGAATATTTCAGAAGAGAAAGAAATACAACGTTCCTGTGCAGGTATAGAGGAAGTTCAATGACAAAAACAAGAGTATGGTTATTTACACCTTCACATGCTTTATTATCCATTTATTATCCATGTGTTATTGTAGATGTCATGTCACCCAGAACTGAATCAGTACATCCAAGACACTCTGCACTGTATCAAACCACTGATCGAAAAGGTAAGACACTCTGTAGTGGTTAAATTAATCAGTAACAAGCCAACTCCTGTACGTTAATTGAAAAACGTGCTTTAATTATTGTCTCTTAATGATAATGCCTTTATTTATGACCTTTCAGTCAATTTCATCAATCCTCAAAGTCTTATTAACATTGATGTTTTTCACATGCTTCTAACTAACTGAGATAGACAGAATCCCAAGTGTGACTTAATTTATTGCTTCCTGTTTGCTGATCTTTCCCATTTTTCTCCAGAATGATGCAGAGAAGGTGGTGGTGGTGATCATGGATAAAGAGCACCATCCTGTGGAAAGATTTGTGTTTGAGATGTCTCAGCCTCCAGTGCTCTCTATCAGGTTTACTTTTTATTTATTCATTTATTACCGCTGCATTGCTATTATATTCTTTCACCAAGTTGCAGCTCTCTTCTTCTGACGTCTTGGACTGTTTGTGTTTTTAATTTTTCATCTCCAGCCCGGACACTTTGCTCTCGCACGTGGAGCAGCTGTTGAGGGCGTTCATCTTGAAGATTAGTGTGTGTGACGCTGTTTTAAATAATAACCCACCAGGTAACAATCACTGTGGATAATTAACTTGATAAATCACCATGTATATGTCAATTGTACCGTGATTACTTTATTATATTCTCGGTGAACCGCTCAGTTATTGGGATTTTTTCTGTTCTACTCTTGAGTTTGACCTGTTACTTTGGACTTTGTAAAACCTACAGTGAAATATTTTGTCTGTGGTCACAGGTTGTTTGTTCACAGTCCTGGTACATACCAGAGAAGCTGCCACACGAAACATGGAGAAGGTCCAGGTGATCAAGGTGAGGTTTTATGCAATACTGCAAAAACACACTCTAGCAGGCTGTCACTTTCTGTCCATTGTAGAATTTTTTTTTGTTTTATAAGTTAAGTACCTAAAAATGTTACATTTGCTGTTTAATGTTAACAAATACCAAGATCAAGATGGAAAAGTTACTTGTGAGATCTTCACAAAACCCCTGTAAACCCCGATATAGTCATTGGCCTCACAATCCTGGATTTTTTTTTTAGGACTTTCCATGGATAGTTGCTGATGAACAGGAAGTTCACATGAGGGATCCAAGACTCATCCCACTTAAGACCATGACATCTGACATTGTTAAGGTGGGCACAAACTTTTTTCATATATTTTTTTTATATTATTTTCTTATTTTACAGTGAGGTAAATTACACTTTATCGTATTATCGTATTATTATCAAGAACACCATAGAACTGTATACTAATAACAGGTCAGTAATGTAATTTCTTTCATTTGTAGTGCAATTTAGCTCTATTTTAATCTGTGTCTTCATTTCTTTTATTGTAAAGAGCCGTCACTGTGACTATCACTACCTCAGAATCAGATGTGTTTATTCACATCATTCATGATACAAAACAAGCAGGAATGTGCCAAATTTTACCAGGTGTAAAAAAAGACTAACACCGTTGATCTGAAACATGAGCAGCTGCTCTATTGCTATTGTCTACATTGGGACAATTCCCTTACATCGTGGTTTGTGTTTTGTATTGGACACAGATGCAGCTCTATGTAGAGGAGAGAGCCCAGAAAACATAGATCCCTCCCTCAGCAGACCAAACACCTGCGGCTACAGTCAATAAAATCCATCCATAATGTCACTGCTCAAAGTGTCATCCCAGCACATAACAATGTGTGTTGTATTGTAACACATGGTATTAGTAAGAGTGTTGTGTTTATATTGGACCATGGAATGTTTTGTGTAAACATGGCTGCAGTTTATATCTGGTTTTGTTGTTTAAAGTGCGTACAATCCCTACCATGTATATTTTCATTGTACAAATATGTTTATACAGTTATGTAAATTATTAGATCCTTGTTTGTTTTGTTTTATTTTCCAAGGTGGTCAAATATTTTTATCTGTGACATAAGCATGCCAGCAAATCAGATATCCATTTTCCATGTAAGGTGTGTGGGGTTTTCAAAATGCAAAACATTGCATGATTTTCAATTCATATTTATTGTTATATGGAAAATATAAAACTGTTGTTAAAAAACAAGCCTCTAGATGTTAGTGTATCAAAGTGGGTCACAGTTGAAAATTTCATAAATGCTTTTTATCTTAATTGTTTAACCTGCATCATTTTTGTTCAAAAACACTCCTTTTTTTCTAACAAAATGATTTAAAAAATATTTGCTGAGCTTGCAAATCCTTCTTCCTGTCTGGTCTCCACTATGAGAGGTTCAGCACCTGTGAATGTAGTATCCTGTGGTGTAACCAATGATGTAAACTGAAACCAGTGCAGCCAGAGCTCCTGCCGTCTTCACTGCTATTCCACTGTTGCCCTCGCACACTTTTTTGTAGAACCTGGAAATATTAGAGAAGAAGTGACTGGGTCAAAACAAAATTAAATCCAGGTCAGAGCTCCTGTTCTTAGTTCAAAGTTTCTTTCCTCCTAAATAGTTTAATAACTCACAGGTTTGGCATCTTGTTTCTATTGCTACTGACATCATGCACACCAAACACCCTAACCTGCTGTGGTATAATCCAATACCTGTTATTTTACACGCACATATGAGCGGTCCTTTCACTTGAACACATCTCACCTCATGGTGGAAGACTGTGAGGGTTCTACGTTGATGTTGATGTCCTCGTTCCAGCGGTCATACTGCACACTGGCACCTGTGTTGGAGTCCATGAGGAAATGTTTTCCTTCTCTGCCAGAGTTTTGTCAGCTGCTCGACTCTTCTCACTCACAGCTTCGATGTTCTGCCTGCAACAACAAAACTCACACAGTGTGACGGGGCGCTTGCGCTTAATGCGTTTTAGAGGATTATATAAAAAAGGAAATAATTAAAAAATATGCATCTCCAGTGCTTCTTGTGGTGACACACAGTGTGGTAACAAGCTATATAAAGTCTAAACTTTCAGAATATGTATTTATTTTGAATAATCAATACATGTACTCACCTGAAAAGACAAAACTTAGGTCAAAAAAGTTCCGCGCTCCGGAACTTTTAAAGCCATGACAGAAACTCAGGCTCACACAGCGTTTCCAGGGACCTTGACCAGGGTTCGTGTGTTTGCAGAGGCCGTCATGTCATAAAGTCATTGGTTGTGTCCTAGTTGTCCTCCTTATATGAAAGCCGCTTAGTCATTAAGGGTCAGTCAACGTTAGAACGCATTTCATCACATCCTGTGCTGAGAGATACCGCAAAGCAATCATGGTCAGTAACTGCCGGAGAAACAGCGCCCACTCGTGGTTTTAGACATGTAATAGAAAGCTAGATTCATAAAACTGTATTAGTCCCATTATAAATCATGGGCATTTAAGTAGCTTAGCTACCCTCCCCGTTACCTGGAAGTGTATTAATGCATTATGAGGTAAAATATTCCCAAATCATCTTTTTGTTAGAATTTGTTAACAAAGTTTCTGACTAATTATTAGCCCATCTAGGCTAAATTTGAGCTATCTCTGTCCAACCCTTGAACCGTCGTCTACTCAGCAGCTTAGTCAACAGATACCTTTGGTTAATTAATACAGTTGTTGACTAATATAAAACCGTTAGTTTACTAAACTTTAAATAACTGTCTTTTGTCTAAGGCAACATTTTTAGTCCAAACTGAAAAGAAAACGGAGAACTTTGACAATAAAACGCGGTGGTGGCATATCTGCACTTAAAGATTTAATTTAAAAAATAAAAAATAATTAGTTTAGTTTATTTTTACTTAATTAGTGTTCGTATTTTGAGCAATTTGAGAGGACATTTTGTTCTCGTTGTATTTACGGTGATTTCCAACTCTGCTCACTAGATGGCATCTAAGCATAGTAAGTAAAATTGATGTGAACGTGAGTTTTTAAAAAATAGTTTTGTGTAGTAATAAGTTGGTATCACCTGAAATAGGGAGGTGAGCATCTGACAGAATCACCATATCTTAAAAATAGATATAGATATAAATTGTGATATAGATATAAATTTATTTCCTAAAGGATACTGCCAAGGGATTGACCAAGTTCTATCTATCTTAAAAAAAAGAGGGGGGAAAAATGACAAACCATTGGAATTCTAGAGGGACTGGTTACTATAAATGGTAAAATGGAAACAACAATAACTACTGGGGTTGATGAATGCTGCAAAATCTGCACATTTAAACAGCTGTTTTTTTACTGCAGCCAGTCAAATGTTAAAATCAAACCAGATAAAACAATCACTGATGAGTTTCTCAAACATTTTCACAACCCTAGAGGGGTTGATGAACTCACATCCTACATTCCTTAAACAATTTGCATACAACCTTTTTTTCTGCGGTGAAACAGTCTTCATTATCTGGTGTGGGCCGTTGCACTGTTGCCCCAGCTGAACTTTGGACACAACAGGCGTATCATCAAGACAGCAGAGAAAGAACTGGTCTCATGATTCCCTTCCGATCAGGAATATTAGGAACATCATGATTATAGCATTTACCATGCTTGATTTGGATTAATCCCGATGGAACACTTCAGATTGTCTGACCACTGAAATACTTCTCCTCTTGGAAGGTTGAGAGAAACGCTACAATGTTTTCCTTTATCTGGTCCCTTGTTCCTACTTCCTATTTTCTACCAGGTTGGCTGATTTTAGATACAAATCCAGTGAATTGTTTCCTTCAGGGTGAGTAATTATTCTATTTGGTTCTACTGAAGTCAAAATTGCTACTGATTTCTCTGTCCCTGCTGTTTTCATTGTAATAACAACAGTGTTATTGTGACCTGCAGGACTGGTTGGTGCGTGTGGAATCAACGTGTTGTGCTCCTTGATGAGGGTGCACTTGTTTTTAGAAGAGCAGAGGTGAGGACACCTAACTGGCTAATTTCTGACAGTGTAACAAACAAAATGATATGTTATACTTAGCTGCTAGAGGTTTCATAGTCTAGATGTATGAGTGTTTTCCTTAACTGCAGTGGGTCCTGGGTTTGAGCCACAGACAAACCACATGCACAGATGATCCTCCTGTTGTGGTCTGTGTGCAAAGATTCACACTGAATTTTCCATTTGTGAAACCAGAGGCTATAGCAGCGGTGGGCAAATAATTTGACTCCTAGGCCATATTGGGTCCTAAAATTTGACACAGAGGCCAGGGATGAGGAAGATGAGGTATTTGTTTGAACAAAGATTATGATGTGTAAATGATCGAATGAGGCTAATATGCTTTTAGCCCTTCTTACGCTATCTACTGGGGAAATGCCAGTTGTCTGAATTATTTTTACTACTCATAATATTTTCCTTCACGTATAGGAAATTAATAGCCATATCTGACCCTCAATATCTTTCTACCGTCTTGACTTTAATTGGGGTAGCAGAATTTTATATGTATTTAACATCCATAATATCTTCCTACTCTACAAGTTTCTACCTACCTACCTACATATCTTAATAGGAAATTACAAACAGATTACATTAAAAGGCAATAAGCAGACAAACGTAGGGCAATAAATGTAAAGTTAAAATTAAAAAAATACAAGAAACCCTAGTTGGGTAGCAGAAAATTATAGGTGTGTGCGTGCCATCGCTGCTGTGCCAACTGCAGTTTACTCGGGTAGGAAATTTGGCAGACCATATTAAAAAGCCTGGGGGACTATAACTGGACCCCAGGCCTTAGTTTGCCCAGGTTATGGCTATAGAAATGTAAAACCATGTTGTTATTAATGTATCTCTGGTGTTACAGACTGCTTTTGTTTTCCCTTATCCTTACAGCTGTAAAGATAAAAATGAAATCGAATCCAGCAAAAGCAAGACCTTACAACAACGACCCAAAAAGTCTGGATTGAGTGGAATGGTCCACTTTTTCATCGTGACAGGTTTACTGGCTGTTGTTGGGTCCCGTGTGGCTGCCTTGGTGGTCCTGGAGTTCTGTCTCAGGGCTGTCTCTGGATGGTTATCAGCCGGAGTAGTAAGACACTACTCTTCTGTTATTTTATATTGAATAATAACAAAATAATGATTTGTAATATGTGCATTTGTTTTGACACACACTTTCTTCACTCACAGCAGTCCAAAAGTTTTGGACAGCAGCTATTAGTCCAAAGCCAGTTCTCTCTGGGCTGCGCTCTGACTTGCAGCTTGCACTTCATCCACGAGGGGGCGTCTCAGCGCTGGTTAAGCTTGCTCCTGGCAGCAGCGCTCAGCTGGTTTCTCTCAAAACAGGCCACGCGCCTGAAGCGTCATGTCACGGCTCTGTATAAACTCCACAGCTCCCAGCGCTACTGCGGCGTCTGCATCAGCCTGCTGACGTCAGGCAGCGATGTGTTGCCTGCACTGTGCAGGACGATGAGCATCACCTTCGTGGTAGCTGTAGTCGCCGCTGTATCAATCATCAATCAACATTTCCTGTCTGCATCCGACGCCCTCAAGTTTTGGACACCACTGACAATCTGCTACACTCTGTTGGTGGTGTATATGCAGGGTGAGGAGCGATGATAAATACACCGAGATGAGTCTTCACTGAACAATCACACACCACATTCGCTTAAGCCACATGGGTACAAGACACTGCATGTTTGAAGGCTAGCTGAGAATATTAACATCATAGTTCTGTATTAACCTTTTAAGATCACATGTAAGCTACATGACAGTGATTAGTCATCACAATTTGCCTTGAATATTTCCATGGTGGCCTGTTGCTGGACCTCGATTCAGATTTTGTGATTGCACACAAGGAAAAAAGCACTTTCCCTCTGAAATTCTCCATTTAACTAATTTTAAGAAACATCACTATAAATTGATGTATTAATCTTAATTAATCAATTAATAGATTGATTGAGAATGCATTTTATCACTTTTAAGTGTATCTGGCTTTAGCATGCAGGGTACATAACACTGACAGACAGAATGGTGAAATAGTGTTTAAATAATTATGCATATTAAAAAATACAGCATTCACAATTTTAAACTTCTATTAAAACCCTGCTGCACATTTTCTCCCTATATTTTCTCTCCGTGCTGTGGCTTGGCTCTGCAGAGGAGCAGCATCGACTGCCAAGCAGCCAGGTTGCTTTAAACGCAGTGGTGGTACGCCTCGGGGGTTTAATGGTCCTGATGCTGACTGTTGGACGCTGGGCTGACGTGATCCACATTCTAATCTGTTTCCTGGGCGAGGCCATCTGTCTGCTTCCATCCATGGACCTGCTGGATGCAGCCTCCGAACAGGTGAATGAATCTTCCTGGTGCAATAGCACAAAGGGCCAAAAGATCTTCCTCCCCATTGAGACACTAAAATGGGGCAGAATATCCTTGCATTCATTAGACCAGCTCCCAAGATGTGGCTGAACTTCTCAAACTCATATCCCAGGTGGAAAAAGGCTTAAAATCCCACGACAGATTGAGGTCAATATATCTTTTATGCAGAACACAAGGCCTACTTTGTTTTTTTTTTTTAACAGCTTGCAGTGTTGCTGAGGAGTGTCCAGTATTGGATACAGGATACAGAACTGCAAACCAATAATGTTGCATATTACAATTTATACTACATTTTGAAACAAGGACTATTGTATTTTACATAAACAATATATCAAGAAACAAATAATATGACCAAAATGAATTAATCAAAGATAATAAAAAGGAGAAATTATTCTGATGTTGATCACAACCGTTAACTTTACATGCCACATGTTCTGTGACTGCAGGTTGAAGATGGTTAAACCTGTTGTGGACCGAGATCATCTATGATGACCATGAAGAAAAACAACACAAAGAACCCTAGAAGACTGTTTAAGTTATTATTAAGTAAGATTTATACTGTGAGCATACAAGGGCAACCGTTTATTTTTCATTAAATATTTTAACAAAATTATTATTGTGGTTACTTATTAATAACCTTCCAGTACAGTCTTAGAGGCCAGCCTTGTTGTCTTGTATCCTCTCTAGAAGGCTTCAAGGCCTGTTAGTATTTTGAAATTTTCAACAAATCCTCATAAAACATTCTTTGTCATAGTTTTATTGGTCTGAAAACCTATAGGCCATTGAATTTAACAATGGCATAGCCAGTTTACATTTACTACCACATCATATGTGTATACAGCTAAAGAATATTGTTAATGTTGTATATAAAATGGAAAAGCAAATAAATTGAAATGGAAAAAAACATCAAGGCCCCAAATAAACCACTGGCTATTTTACCATGTCAACTCTTACACGTTATATTTCAGATGTACCATGCAGCTAAACCTGGTTAAAAATTTTTAGTTATATGTAAGTTAAACAAGACAATTATGCCAGGCCTGGTGTGCCCCTGGTTTATGTCAAATGACACCTGCAGAAACAATTAGGTTTGTTATTATTAGAATATTATTTTATTAATAAAAAAAACAGGTAGGATGTCTGACCTCTAACTGTGACAAATACAAAAACGAGAGAATGATTTTTAACTTCCCTTTATTGTTATCAAATATGCACGTATTACACAACCCTTTTCTAAATACGAGACGTTCATTACATCACCCGACCGCTTGTAGGTCTGTTCGGTATTTATTACGTAAATGTACAGCACAACAGGAACAAAAGAAAACATTAAAATGTTTGTCGCTGATTGTGCCCAGTCTTTTTACTAACCTACATCGCTATTAACTCACTAATACACTATCGCAACTTTTATATATAGATATCTGCCTATTGCCTATGTCTGTTTTAACGCTCGCAAAAACTACGACTTAGTGAAGGTTTTTTAGAGATACATTTGAGAGGAAAAGGGGAAAATGGCTGACGACAGCGTTTGTGCGGTGAGTCTCACAAAATGGCGTTAGCGAAAGAAAAGGCTGAGTTAGTGGGTTATTTTTACCGAACTTTGCTCTGTCGAACAAAGAGCATTTATTTGCCGAAAACGTACGCTGTTTGAACATATTTACCGTCTCTGATTGGAATACTTCTGTAGCATATTTTTCAGCGAGACTGTCCTACTTTAGTCTCGATTTGTATAAATGTTTATAATCTTGGGATAACACAGAATATTTGGCACCAACGTCTTAATATATCCACATAATGACGCCGGGTTGATTGCCTTTATTGAGAGCTGAGAAATAGACATATTCCACCGGAGGATTGTGTTAAGGTTTTAGTTCCATCGTGTCCGGGACAAAGAAAAGGCTTGTGGAATTACTGTGGGCATATTGGCCTGGCGGTCCAGTTTCCAGAATAATCCGTGCTCGGAAATCTTATGACTTTGGTGTCTTGTCTGTCCACCAATGATGTAAATTGTACTCCGGTAGGTTTATTGGGTTTTGGATTGAGTATAATTCCATAAAAGGACGTACTCCACGAGCACCCGGGTGTGGTAGAAATGCCCGGTGAAATGGCTGTTCTCCACTCGTCCCTTCTCTCGGAGCTTTCTAGACTTTTCTGTAAGGTTTCACAAATACGCAGAGCTTGTCTGCTGCGCCCGCATAACCGCGCATGCGCTTACAGCCCCAAGGCGACAACATTTAAAAACAGCAAAGCTGCGTAGCAACAGAGCTTAACAAATAAAACATTCGAATTACTGTGTTTGTTTTCTCCAGACATGAACATATTTAACGGCAACGAAAGAATTTGTTTATTGTAGTTAAAAAATGCAACTCGAGCCTTTATTTTTTCATTTTATTTTTTTAATAATTGCGATTGTTAATCTCAAGTCTTTCATATTAAGCCTCTATCACAGGAACAAAGTATATGGTGATGCAGCCTCATCTAAAATATGGATCAGGAATGAGGGGATTAGAGGGAGAACACAGACAGGAAGGTTTGGAGAAAAAGCTAGAGAAACCAGATTGAGATGGTTTGGACATGTTCAGAGGATACATTAATAGAAGAATGATCCTAGAGATGGAGTTTACAGGTAGGAGACACAGAGGAGAGCAATGGATGCAATGAGGGAGGACATGGAGATAGTTAGAGTTAAAGTAGAAGAATTAGAAGGCTGTGAAATGGAAAATGTTGACTCGCTGTGGCAACCCCTGAAAAAGGGACAAGCCGAAAGGAGAAGAATAAGATCACCATAGAGATCTTATGCAGAATGGGGTTGTCAACTTCTGGCCTAAGCAAAGTATATTAAGTGCAACTTAAAGAAGAAGCTAATCTAAGAGATTATCATTTGGTGTCTCCGTTGACATGTGCAAACATGAATCATTATCCCCTTGAAGTTAACTGAAGATGGTGCACTATATCTAAAGAACACCAAATCCAGACAAACAAGTAGTTTGCCAAAAACGTCATAAGAAATACTTTTTTTTTTTTTTAAAGATGATTAACAGAATTTGTATCCAAATATCAGCAAGTACATGAAAAAATGAAATGAAAGCCTTGTGTATAAACACTTGAATATTAAACCCAATTAAGTTGAACTTAACTATATATGATCTACATATATGATAACATGAAAAGGCGCAGTGTTTAATCCCAAAAGCCCATAAAAGTGCTGCTTTGGTGTCAGCAGTCCTTATCACCACTGCTCACTTGGACTTTAGAAGATGGACTGGATTGGCTCATGTTACTTATTAGCTTAAAACAGGGCTCTGAATGGGTCAAAGTTCTTGACTAGATCGACTCAATGCTGTTTGCCACCCACTTTGTTGATGTAGAAGTAAACAAGTCTAATCTGTATTTGCCCTGACAAACCAGACGTTTTACAAGCTAAAAGCAAGCAATTACTTTGAAGGATGGTATTGAGTTTTTTTCACTTGGTTAAGTTTTTTTTGTCAAATATCTGTGTTGAGCATTAACATCAATGACTAATTAAATTCAGAATCTTGACATTTACATCTATGTTACACAGTACGGATACTAAAATTATTCGTGATACAATTTTTACAGCTTTGTAACTGTAGATCTACTGTATTTTACACATTTTGAATGTGTGCCATATAAACAAACCAGTACGTATATACTTGGTCTATCTGTATGTAAAGCTAATTTGACATTTGTTATACTAATTGTAAAACTATAAAAAATACCAGTCTCTTCCCTTTGTCAACTCATTTGCGGGCACTAGATTGGATACTATAGTATGTTTAAACCATTAACATTCAGACACATACAGTACAATACGCTTACTTCCTGTTTCCTGCTGCCACTTGTTCCTACTTAAATATATCTTAAGATCACCTGACCAAACCAGTTAAGAGTGTTGTGGATTAGGTTGAGGACAAGACATTTTTTTTGTCTATCATCAATGGACAATTATATCTGCAAAACAGACATTGTGCAAGTTAATTTGTACCTTGCAGTACAACAATGATATATGCAGAAAAGGACAATACCATTTACTGAGCATTGTGTCTTTTACAATCCCCACTGGTACTCTACGTAATTGTTCTGTTAAATTTCTATTTTAGGCTATTTATGTTTACATGTCCAACAACAAAACTGGGTGTATCTACTAACTTGTTGTGCTGCCTCGTGTTTATGGAATGGTATGCATTCACCTTCAACGCCCTGCAGTTCTTTGTGATCTAATCACAGAATGGTTTCACAAGTCCTTTCTGTCTTTTAAGAAAGATAGCAGTAACACACACCTTAATCAAACCTTCCCTGTTGGAATGTTTTAACAGAAGAAGAACCAATGACCCATGTGTCTCACCATCCATTTGAATAGATTTTTTTTCTTCAGATGTAAATTTAACAAGCAATTCTTCATGTCTGTGCTTTGCCACATGGTTAATGCCACAATCACATTCCACAATAAAGAACTTGTAGATGCGTAGATGTACATGGTCAAGAAATATGCCATTGACCACATTTGGTTGTAATGTACAAAGGTAAGGGATTAGGGATCAGGACTGGACATACTGCTGTTTCAGCAACTAAATTATACCCCATATTAATGCTGCTTCAGTTCCCAAATTTGGGGATGTAACTTAGGGTATCTAAATATATGACATGGAAACATGCAATGTATTAAGCATGGCATACTTTTTATATTTGCGACAAAAATGTAATTCTTATAAAACCTTTTCCACCCTTTTGATGCTGGTCTTCAGCTCCAGAGATGACAAAGGCTCTTTGCTATATTTAACCCCACAGCCATTGACTCTCATTGGGGAATGCACTGCCCATTGCTGCTTGACTTCCATCATACATTTGTTTCTCACCAGGCACATTTATTAGTTTAAATGAGTAGCATTTAACTTATAAGAAGTATATTTTGGGAAAAATCAGCCAAGACACTATTCTAATGGACCAGCATCCTGCAGAGAAGAAAGAGAAAGTTGTTGGATTTCCTTTAGCAATGATGTTTGTAAAAAGTGGAATCATATAGGTGTTAGTCCTATGGATATATCCAATTTTCACATAAACACTGTTTCCATTTTTTGAAAAACAAACAAACAATAACACGATGTGAAAATACAAAGTAGGTCATGTCAAAGTAATTGGGTGCAGACTATCTGACTGTACTACGCACCTCACCTTGCCTAAACCAGCCAGTACTGTGATGGTATCCTCCTGTGAGCCAAAGCTTCTCAGATGTCAAAGCAGCAACAATCAAGCAGGGGTTTTCTCGCGCATGCGTAGTGGCGGAAGACTAGCTCATCGCAGGCAGAGAGAGAGAGGGAGAGAATAGAGAGAGAGAGGTTCACACACAAAGCCACGCCTGCGCTGTGTGCCTCTCATTACAGAAGTTGCTGCATCTTTTTAGAAAGCCACACGCTTTTCTTTCGACATCCAAAGGTCGCATGGTGTCAGGGACGCGCCTACTCACGGGAACAGTCCGGGATGCGCGTTCATGCGCCTCATGACCGCGCTTCAACAGTGAACACTATCAAACGGCGTGCGGTGGATTCAGCCCTAATGGTTTACATTGGGTCACAACGACCAGTCAATGATTTGCGACGATTCCGTGCGTTTTCTTCCTCCTACTATTTTTTCTTCTTCCTGTCGTATGGGATTTGGTTTGCAAACCTTTTCATTTTTGCACGAGAGGAAACTGACATAGAAAACTCATCTGTATGATCGGGCAGCAGGAGCTCACAGTATGGTCCGGGAAACCAGACATTTATGGGTGGGAAATTTACCCGAAAATGTACGAGAGGAGAAAATCATTGAGCACTTCAAGCGGTGAGTGCAAACCCTGATGTTCTCGACGCTCGTTACGTGTGTATGGGGTTATACAGTAATGTCAAATGTGTAGCATATGTGTGTGTGTTTTGCAATGGAACGACGAATGCAAGAGGAGCATCTCTGAGGTGACAGATTTTGGTGAAGTCGGGATGAAGGAAGCAGAAGGTCCCCCCTATAGCAAGCTCCCATTTGGCAACTGCTCTGTCAGCTTCTCAATGCACAGCAACAATGGGTTGGGGTTTAGGGTAAAAGTCAGAAACACTGGCAGCTGTGGCTCCGGGCGCTCAGCTAGCGGACACGTTTTTTTTTGCCGTTTCACCACCATTTCCAGGCAGGTGATAACAACACCTGTGCCTGCACACCATCGCAAGGTAACACTTGGACTTTTGGGGGGGGGTTCTCTTTTCCTGCTGATGGAGCTGATCTTCTTCTACAGCTGGAGGAAAAGGGACAGTGTAAACAAACTCCTACATGCTCCGAACGAGCTTTGCGTCGATCCGCATGCGTCTTTGGCACACCGAGCACCGAGCGTGTTTGTGGTTCATGTACAGTGATCCGGCATCACGGTGCCTGTCTGTGTGTCTGTGCCTGTCTCTCTGGCCATGGCAGGTTATGTCAGCTCAGTGCTCTCCACACAGGCAGCGGTGAACGTGCACTACAGAGGCGTACCTGTGTGGGTGCAGCGTTGCAGCTGTTGCATCGAATAAAACGTTGCGAACCTGCACTTTAACGTCTGCAACACAGGGCTGTGATTGAGCCCAGAAATTCAGCACCGTAGATCTGTGAATGCCCGCCGCTGTTGGTACACTGGGCGCATACACGTAAAATGGCAAATGCACGGGGTTTTTTTCGTAGCTGTGAGATGCATTCTGCGAGGAGGGGGAAATCGCATAGAGGTGAATCGATTCCCCCCAAAACTACATCGTACATATAGAAGATGTTAGTTTTTTTGCATATCCAGCGATATGTTGCATTGTAATAGGCATCAGCAAATTTGATTTTATTACCCTACCTATGTCAGGCGTATATGTTTTCCCCGTGAGTAGCGGTTGTGTGCCCACTCACAGCGCTCTATTCTCGGCTGTCAGAGAACGAGCAGCCCGCCCTCTCCCTCTCTCTCCCTCTTCCTCCATCCATCTATCCATGTATCCATCCATCTACTCATACGTATGTGTTCAATCCTGGATTGCACCGAAACACAATGTACTATCCTAGCGTATACATCTTAATAAATACTTATTTTAATCATTTTGTCTACGTAGGCGTCGCCATAGGGGAGGTACACTGCCATATCACTATCATAAATGATACATTTCTGTCGTTGGGTAGCTCTGCCACTGATTTAGAGCGTATTTTATTACAAAATAAAATATATTTGTATCGTTATCCCCGAACCGTTGCGAATACTGAACCAACACATCAACGCGTCACGGTCGTGTCTCAACCTCCTTCCCCCCAATGCGTCGTTTCTATTATTTTGATAAACACTACGTGCTTTAATGTGTAGGAGAACATGTTATAGAGAGATGTGGAGGTTGTCGAAGGACGCGCGGTCTGAGAGTGTGTAGCAGCGGCTGTTTGGCCCGTCGTTAGAGCTCCACACGCCGTGGTAACAGCCCAGAGGTGGATGGAGTCGATGCAGGTACATGACAGCCCCCGATGTGTGATAGAAGTCATTGAAGATGGGGGACGGCACAATGAGTAAGCAGTGTGAACAGCATTTCTAAAATGGCGTCGGAGGCTGTTCACTGTTGGGGAACTGGCAGGCAAAATAAATTTATGTGCACCCAACCGTCTCAGCCGGACAGACACAAGAGGGGGAAGCTGTCTGAGAGCGCAGAGATGATGGCAGGATTTTTACTAATCCCACACGGTGGGCCGTCACATTACGACATTATTTGAGTTTATTATTAAATGATGAAAATTCACACTAAAATTCCGTGTTAAAAATAATAGTATCGTTTGTATTGGATATTTGGAACCAAAAAAAAAAATTTTTTCGCAGTGGAAGCAAGCACCTCCCCCAAAACATTAGGTGCTAGAGTTTAATAAGATACCTGGCAAATGTCCTTGACTAAAATGTAAATCGCACATTGGTATTATTTTATTGGTGCTATAGATTATTGTTTTGTGTACAAAATAACAGTTGTACTCAATATCTTTGGACTAATCGCATTTAAACTGTCAGTGTTCCACTTTATTTTTTGCTGTGAAGTCCTGAGCTAGCAGTGATATCAGGAAGAAAACAATAACATCTGTGGCAGTGTAACAAGGGATATTGTGTTGTGTGTATATATTACATTTCTCTCCCTGCAAGAACAAGCAAATCAGCCTTGGAATATTGTTCCCGTTGTAATAGAAACATAGATGAGAAGTTGGTGCTGTTTTGTAAAAACATCTGTCTTGCTTCTCCCAGACCTACCTCTCCAAAGAATTTTTTCTACAATCAGTATTTTCATCTTCAGATGTAACTAATTCTTGTACAGTAAGCCATATTCATATTTGTCATATTTCTTTCAGTCTTTCTAGTGTTCTTTCCTCTTCCGTACCTGTTTGCTTGGTAAATGTTTTCATAAGAATCAAGTTACACAAACCCTCTTACTATTTGCCCCTTTTTAATTCCCCTTCAATCTCTTAGTTTAAGCCAACCATTCAGTATCTCGTACGCATGTCCTCCCTCAAGCCCAATGTATATGTGCATATTGAAGCATTCTCCTCCCACAAAACATGCTAATAATGGAAAACCTATTAGAATGCAGCAGCAGAGATTTATTTCTACTTGCTGTTGCTGGGGTACCTGGCCATGAAAGGAAGTACAACAGAGCAGAACATAGAAGCTGTACAGCAACCGTTCCTTCCAACCAATATCTTTGTTTTTATGCTGTGTATTTGGTTTATAGCATCAACAATATGTATTTTTAAAGACATATTTATTCCACAAGTAAAACTGATCAATCTCCCTTAAAGTCTTCAACATATGTACTGTACTTTGAACCCTAGTGACAAAACTGTGGTGTCTTCTGTTTGCTCTTTTTAGATATGGACGTGTGGAGAGTGTCAAGGTTCTGCCCAAGCGAGGTTCCGAGGGTGGAGTTGCTGCCTTTGTGGATTTTGTGGACATTAAAAGTGCTCAGAAGGCTCACAATGCTATCAACAAGATGGGGGACAGAGACCTGCGCACTGATTACAATGAACCAGGCACAATTCCGAGTGCCGCCAGGGGACTGGACGATAGTCTGTCCTTAGGCTCACGAAGCCGGGATGTTTCAGGGTTCACAAGGGCGACAGGGGGGACCATATACGGGCCCCCTACGTCGCTCCACAGCAGAGATGGACGCTATGAACGCAGACTAGACGGGTAAGTGGGCACAGTTTCTCTGAAGACAAGGGAAACTATGGTTTCTGGTAAACAACAAGCATCTTTCTACCATCAATTCATTTACTGTTTTGGGTGTAGAAGGAGAAAACCCATTCATTCTCCAGAATGAAATCTAATAGGGATCCCATCTAAAGTCCCTGGAGTGTGACCAGTGCTCCTGGAACTATACGTAGGTAGACGCCAAGAAATTGTTTTAAAGGTCATTTTGTGTGTATATTACATCAACAAATAGTCGCACATTAGAATGGCTGTCGGAGATTTTCTATATGAGAACCATCTCGGTGAGGTGGATGTATCATTTGCGGAAAATGTGGGGCAAAGATTGGATATCGCAAAATTTTCCCAGGATTATTGGCGATATCTGAAGAGAGAGAGAGAAATGAGGGGGAGAGAAAAAAAAGAGTGCCATGCCTGGGCTACTGTTAATCCGGAATTACATGTGCTGCTTGATGGAATAATTTCGCCATATTTTCCTCCTATAATAAAATGACCCAAAGTACAGATTACATACATAAGACATCTCAGTTTGGAACCGGTAAATTTGGTTGTCATGAAACACCTCGCCGAGGTGCTCACCTTCTCGTGGTCTGGAGTCATGTGGATAACCTACACAGGATATTTATTTCCCACTGTTGGATTAACACTGGCCAGACCCCTGAAGGATTCACTCTCAAGATAAAGGTATGGGTTCTTTCATTTTGTTCGTTTTTCTTTTGTTTATTTGGAATTATTCGGGATATCAGAGAGCAGGGCATTACAATTTGAGTACTGGGAGACCTCTGCTGGCAATCCAAGTCAGTAGAGACCACAAAACAAGTGAGCAAATGACTGTTTTTTTTTCCCGCCATACATGTGGAGATATTTTTTTTTTGCTTTTTTGATGACTGGGATTCTCAAGATGCGGACTATCTCTGGACTATATCGTTTGAAGAGAATGCAGTAAACTGTGACTGGAGTGTTCCATACAGCGGGGAGATCTCAGCACCTGGAGCCGGTGGATTATTTTCCCCCTTTCTAAATTTGGAACTATTCAGCTACACTATGGATACAATCGCACAAAATCAAAGAACTGAATGAACCGACCATTGAATTACATTTATTATCAACTTAGGCTGTCTTCAAAGTGCATGGATGCCAACTGAGGTCAACAACAGACTTCCAAGAACTTCAAAAGTGAACTACTGCTACCGAGAACAAATTATGGATTACTTTCAACTGCCATCACAAATCTGTCATCGTCAACCAAAGCAAAGGACTATTTAACTGCTGTGCACAGTGTGGCTGAACTGGAACGTGCGGGCTCCACAGCTCAAGGCGAAAGACCTGTTTTTACGTCACTTCAATAAATTCCATAGGGAAATCAATACTGTAGAAACCTTCAAGACGGACTCCTGGATAATGGACATTTACTGGACTGAAGATTTTTTTTCCATCTCCTTCATGCTTGATGAAATACCCAGCACATGTACCTGGATAAATACCAAGGTTTTTCTCTTCAATACAATGGACGGTATATGAGGTCTCCTGCCCTGAAGATGAGGATTACTTTTTCCACGGTGAAGCATTCACCTTCAGTTTTTGCATCACTCCACATTTTTGCCCACATTTTTTTCTGCTCACAAAGTTCTGTCTCCCTAGATTGTATTTGGAGTTATAGGTCAAGTTACCGCTCTCTCAAAAGGTTGGTATGTCCCGCCCTGCGTACTCTAGCTGTCCTCTCTAACCCCCTTAGAGTTGAACCCTTGTCTCTCTCCGTTTCCCCCCACTAACCAAAGTAGTTGGAACACAAACTGTTATAACTGCCTTTTTGTTAAAATGCACATATCTATACCTCACCTTATTGGTTTTTCGTTTCTTTTCCTCTCACCAAACTCAACCTCCAGCTCCTGTCCTCCTTATTAGTTGGTTGCTTTTTGACACAATAAAACAACAAAAAATTTGTTAGTGTCTTGCGATGCACTCCACAAGTATAAAAGTAAGTAAAACAATATGATAATAATCACACTAACTATACATCGTCACAAAAGGTTATGCATAAATGCAGACAAATAAGTTCTATTTTTGAAAAGCTGTTATGGTGAATTAGACAGCAATTTCAAATGATGTAAAATATGATCATTTTAATATGATAATTTGATTAATGGATGTCAATCAGCGTAATTGTTCAGTTGTAATAGGAACTCCTTTAATGAAGTTGTAGAAACACATTTTACACATTGCAGCACACGTCTGAGAACTAATCAGTTCTTTGCATAATTGGATATTGGATGCATAATGTTGAAAATAGCAATGGTTTGACAAAGAAAAAAAAACTTAACAGGAACAATGTGCTTATTAATAACATTCTAGTTCTGATCCTGTGTTGTTTAAAGATTGTGGCCAAAATACAATCTGTTCATTCGACATAAGTATAAAGAAAGCTGTCAAAAATCCTGTATTTTTTTTATTGAAAGTTAGAAGAACATGTGCAAATACTAATAAACCAGGCTAGTACAGGCTTAAAGCACACAGCTCCTTTTATGGGTTTGACTGTAGAAAGTGACTTCACTTCTTCAGAGAGATGTAAAGCCACAATAATTGGAGGAACACTCAGGATGAAGCGACTGGCTTTAGGGTTGGTCAATAAAGCAATAATAGCTACGAGATGTACTACATTTTTAGCTGTCGGAGCTTTAACTAAACCATGTTTGGAGGCTTTCTGCTTTAATTCCCCCTAAAAAAATCAATTAGCACAATTGATTTATTCCAGCATTTGCTGCATCTGTTTGAGGAATTGCCTTTATTTTTCTTTCCGGGTATTTGTTTTTCAAGATCAGAAGTCATAAAAATGATGAAACCCAGAAACCTAGATTTGGTCCAAATGATGTTTGATTTAATGTTTTTTTTTTTTTAACTGCCTCACGCTATATGCTCATAGACAGATTTGGCTGTATAATTTAACTTTGTTTGCACGATTTTCAACCAAAAAAAAAAAAACGCACACAACACTTTTGGAAATATCAAATTAAACGGAAACACATGTTTCCCTCCCACAAGATTGCCTTTTTGGCATCCTGCTGGAATGCGTCCGTATAATTATGCTGTTCACGTAATCCCAAAGCAGTTGATGTGCTTAGCATGCGGCAGAGCAGCCTAATAATCAAACACTGATGGAAATTCTGCCAAAAAAAGTCCAACTGAATTATTTTTTAAGCCCCATGAATAATGTAGAAGCTTCTTTGTCTTAGGAGAAACTGAAGGCTATCTATTGAGCCGTGAGTCTGGGCTGCCATATTAGCATATTTGGAGAGCATCTAGGGGTCAAGGTAATCCATCAATTTCACAGCAGACGCAGTAACCATAGATGTTATTCATGAATCCCGCACATCGATGATTACGTCCAATAAGCTCAAGCCAAAATTTGTCCCTGACCTGCTGTACTTTCAGCGTAGTGAAATTCAGTGCCCTAAAGCAATTTATCTCCAATCTTTGTTTCCTCCTCATTGAGTAATCCTGCGCTCCAGCCCCTGTCAGAAAATGTAATTTGGCAAGCATTTAAATTTGCACTCTTCAGACGAAAATTGAATATACACCTGAAAAACCCTGTGTGGGGTTTTAATGATGCAGAGAGTGAGGTTTAGGTCTGAATATAGAGTTTTCCTTGAAGGAGGTATGTCAGTGGTCTCTGTGTATCATAGCAGCATTGATGCAGAGACAGACACTTGGGTCGTATGTCTTGAGAGAAATGGCAGCAGCACCTGGTCTAACACGTGTCAGCTTCTTAAGCGCTGTTTGAAATGCAGGCAGCACATTCACATTTACTCTGCAGGGATCCTCTCTTGGCTCTCAGTCAAATGAAGACCAGCCCTCCCAACATTTGTAGCTCTTCCACCTTTTGTTTGGTCTGTGAAAACCTCAGAGATTTAAAAAAACATGTTTAAGCCCTCAGTGTGAGGTAGATAATACATATGGAACACGACAAAAAGGAGTATTAGTGTATGTGTAGTTATATTAATGAGGAAACTAATTACAAACCATCACTTGAGACTCAAAACACAACACCTCTTGCCCTCATTTGCACTTCCGATTATAAGGTTTACCAAGATGCTGCCAGGTCCATGTTTATGAGAAGAACAGATTCTTCTCTGTTGTATGTGACTGCAAACATGCAGATTTGACAAATCTAGATATTAGACATGTGTGGAAGTATGGTAAGGGTGAGAAAAGGAGGTGGCAAATAAAAGACCCTTGTCACTGGCCAGACAAAAACCAAGAATGTTACTCTGGCTTGATATGAGCATTATAGCAGAAGTGTATATTGTAATGGTAGACTTACCTGCATAATACTCAGCCATTCTTATATAGGTACATATCTACACCATTCCTTGGTAGCTCTAGTGTAGCTCTATGGTCAAATCAAGTTCTTTCCTCCCCTTTAACTGGACCAGAAGCTCTGCTTGGACTACAAGTCATTGCAGATGGCCACTTGAGTCCCAAGCCTGAATATCAACTTTAGGATGATAGATAGATGACTGTTATGCTCCTAAATTCCTCATCAATTCCCCAAAGGATCAAACACTACAACTGCTTTATAAGACAGCAGTGTTGAACACATCAAAATTGAAATTCTTTTCGGTGACTACACTGGTCTCTTTACAGGTCTTCACTTGTTTACTTGCACAATATACAGGATGCTTCTCCGGAGAGCATGCATTGATAAGTTCTCTTTCAGAGAATTAGAGTTGTCAAATTGTGTAACATTATTAACAAGAGGCTTATCTTAACTCAAGTCCTCCTCAAAGCATTGGAAATGCTTTTATTCTTCGCAAGTGGCTATAATGTTGCATGTAATGTAACACAGTAAAATGATCACAGAAGTTTATTTCTTAACATTCCTTCATATTTGTTATGCACTGCATCTGAACTCTAAAATGTCAGAGATTTTAAATCAGACCTTAGATGTAGATTGATGCAATTGCAGTCAAGATCTGTTTGCTTTTGTGTTAAAACCTACAAAAAGAATTTCCTTGTCCTTAAACAAAATACACCCCAGAAACTTCTTCACTATCTGTTGTTTTTAACCACCAATTTTCCTGAATCTCAAGTGTAATGTACTGTTGTCCTCTCCTACTCTTTAGGACTGCGGAGAGCCGGGAGCGGGCATATGACCACAGTACATATGGACATCATGAGCGTCCGGGTAGCAGCTTCGACCGGCAGCGGCACTATGAAACAGACTATTATCGAGATGCAAGAGAAAGGACTCTAAGTACTGCTGGGAGCGGGTCTGGCACCTCCAGTGGAAGTGGTACAACTGTGTCTTCAGGGGTTGGTGGATCTATAGTGAACACTGTTACTGGTAACACCGGAGCAAGTGGTTCAACGGGGGCCACCACAGCAGGAAGCGCTGGATCGTCGTCGAGTGGGGTAGGGTTCTACCGATCCCACAGCAGGAGTCCATGTCGCTTCGAAACGCCCGAGTCTCGGTATGAGTCTCGTACCAGGGAGCCTTTTACTTTGGCCAGTGTGGTGCATAGGGACCTTTACCGGGAAGAACGGGGTCGGCGTGGGGAACGTTCTTACCGCCACAGTCGTAGCCGATCTCCACACTCATCGCATTCACGAAATCCCTCACCTCAGAGACTGGCAAGCCAGGCCACACGTCCTCCACGGTCCCACAGCAGGTCAGGCTCTCGAAGCCGGTCCTCCAGTTCAGACTCGGTCAGCAGTACCAGCAGCAGTACGAGTGGCAGGTGAGTGAAGCTAATCTTGCTCTGCATCCCAATCTTAAACACTAGACAGAATAAGTCTGAAGACGGGATACTGTTAAATTAACAGTACAGTCAGTTCTGTATTCTGCTTATGTACCTCAGTCTGGGGCAAATTGTGGAAGTATGGGGACTATATAGTATATAATTACTTTAGAAGATACACCAACAATATTTCTGTCTTAGCATATTGACCTGGGTAAACACGCCAAGAACTAAAAATAATGAAATGTAACAAAATCCCTCACATAATTAATAAAATATCTAATTTAAATTTGCAACATGAAGTGAAATTACTTAAATAACTAGGTTAGGTTTTAAAATACTCGAACTTCTACTTTGCTCACCATTTCCTCCAGTATCTATCCTTGTGGTTTGCCACCAGGACTTTATTTTTACAACCTCCTTTTGCAGAACTAGATGTTGTTGCAAGAAGCCATCCCTCAAAACCACCAAATTCTCATTTCCAGCAAGATTATCAGAACAAACTATAATTTCTTAGTGGCAATTTGACATTTTGAAGTCCTAAATATCTAGTACTGCATATGGCAGAAGTCCATTTTGTCTGTAAGTGCTGTAACCACATGCTTACTTTTTTTTAAAAATTAGAACATACTTTCACACTCCGCCCTGTAGGCTCCTCTTAATTGCATGCAAGTATCTGCATGTGAGGAAAAAAAAGTACTGCTAAAACGCAGCGGCAGAGAAAGGTTGACACTGTATTCCTTCGGCTCTTCTTCCACTATTCAAATCTAAAACCAGTGCAGCTTGTTTGCCTTATGCAAAGGTTGGTTTATGTTTTGGGCAGTAATCGAGAACAAGGACAAATGTGGTCCGGGGAATATTCCCAAGAATAACCGCACATGTTTGTATAGTATGGTAACTGTGGTATGAGAGCAGGCTCGGCTTGCAAGGCTCTGTGGTTTGTTAAAAATGTCACACCTCGCGTTAGAGTGGTAGTACTTGTTGTTTCCTCTATTCTTTTGGCTTTAGTTTGTGCAAAAGCTAAAGCGGATAAAATTAACTTGATAATTAATTGATAAAAATAATCTTGTTTTCCCAACGTATTTCATTTGTAAGTAGACGAAAGCAGGAAATGTTTTTTTGTGGGTCATAGTACTGGAATGTTCATTATTCTTGTTATTATCAATTGTGATTAATGCACAGCTAACCCGTGATTAATCAGATTCAAATTTGAGCCACACAGTGCATTAAGAGGCACTCATCCCATTGACATACTGCAGCGGTTACTCCACTCACATCAACCAAGCATATGGTACATACCATGGAGCAAGGACGGAAACAAACCTAAAACCTTATTCACCACATCTTGGCTGCTTTGCTCGATTGCTTCGTAATCACACTGAGCATTTGGGAAGTACATAAAAAAAGACTTTATAGCAGTTAAACCTGCATCGAAAATAGTGGTTTACGAGAATGCTAGATAAGCATGACAGAAACCCATGTTTCAGTGTGCTGTGACCTGTTGATTGTTGATAAAGTAGGTTGTGCAATCGATCAGAATAAAACTAAAATATAAACAGAGTTTGTTGACATGTTGCTTTACCCTGGTATTCCATGTTTACATTACTGTTAATTGAAATTAGGAGTTGTTGTTCTGTTTTTGTTTGTCGCAGATTATGTTAAAGTAGCGAGACAAGTTTGCGCACCTCAGGTTGAGCTTTACTATTGGATTTGGGTGAAAATAAGCTGTAAATAATAATACATTTTAGAGTCATTTTTGACCTGCGCCATTATCTTAATCACATTTGGCGACTGTGACAATATGGTCTATTTAAAAGCTTCCAAAAAAAGCTAAAAAAAAAAGACAAAACAAAAAAGACATCAGTGTCATCTGTGTCTCTTCAAACAGATTTGGTCTGTCAACATTTTTTTTCACCTGGCAACCTTGTCTGCTGTGTTGTTTTTTAAATGGCTCAGCTGTGTTTTGTTGAAGTTGTAGTAAATACATCTATTTTTATCAGTTAAAGTGGGTTGCAGGTGAGTAATAAGTGCATTAGCAGTAAATAAACAAAAGTCACAGCTTGGGACAACCACTCTGCAATTTTTGAAAACACATTTTTGCATTTTCTGTGAGTGGTTATATTTAGCACGGTGTACAGTTGATTTCTGTGGCATTGGACGGCCTTGTCTCTGGACCATGTGCACAGCTGTGAACGGTATGCAGCGACACATGTGGTTCATTGGAGTAGTGCTGGAGGGAGAATTTTCAGGAGAAGGCTGTATTTTTCTCACTGCCTACGTCTCTGTGTGGGTAATGGCTCCCCCCCTCCGTGAGATCCAGTTGGAACTGGAAATTTCTGGCCAGTGCTGGCTGCCTGCCCACTCCCACAGGCCAGGCTCCATCAGCAGCACTTCCGGGAGTGTCTGTGCACAGGAGAAAGTGAGAAGGAAAGAGACGGCATGGAAATGAATTGACAAAAAACAAAAACATTTTTTTTTCCAGCTAGTAAAGACAGATTTTGTCCTTGCTAGATGGCAATTGAGAAGTCCAACTGGATTGTTGTTTCCTCCATGCAGCTTAAATGTGCTTTTTCCAAACAGAGTTTTGCTGCAAATTATATTTCACATAAGGCGTTTTTTGTTCATTTTTGTACTTATATTTTTCCAATATCAATACCCACAATGAATAATAGAATAAATTTAGCAAACAAAATATGTCATAATATCAAAATATTATGCATGCTTCAATTTATATAAGGATCTGGGAACAGTATAAAGAATGGTTCCATTCTTTAATGGGTGACTTAGACAAAAATGAAAATATTGATCTTGTTTTTTCTGGCCCCTTTCAATTGTCCCAGAGAAAGCACCGTACACTCTCGATTATTTTTCTATGGATGTCAGATATGAATTCTTGCCAAATGAGATTTTGCTGAGTTTGTCCAAACAATTCATTTTCTAATACAAATTGCAGTTGATACTGATTTGTGCCAATGTTTGTCCGAACAAATAAGCTAGACATCTCAGAACCCTTTGTGTGATTCCACTAAATTGGGAAAAAAAACCCTAGACGCTGTGTTATCATTTTTTTTATTAATGGATTAAATACCCATATTGATCTTGCCACACAACACATTCACAAAATGATCTGAATATTGGGCCAATAACATTGGTTGACCGATGTTATTGAGCATTGCTATATGTTTTGTTTCATAAAATACTTACATTATTTTCCTTCTGCTGCATTAAACTAGATTGATATGAAACATTTTTGTTTATTTTATCCTAACATCTAGATCCTACCCGTTGGATTTGATCTTATGAGCTTAATTCCCCATTTAAGAGAACGATCTCAAAGTGAAGCGATTCTCAGTGTCAGTGATGCAACACAAAATTTTCTGTTCTTTTTTTGTAAATAAAGTATGAGATAACAAGCAGACATGCCAAACACGCTGGAGAAAAGCCAGAGGTATGGAGATAATGTTCTGGAAAACTGGCTGATAGGAAAAGAGAAACGTGTCACTCATTACCCGAAGGATACTCACATAGCTTGAAATGTGATCATTGGTAAATGGCAAACTAGGTGATCTTGTCCCTTTCACCACTGTACAAACTTCATTTTCCATGTTAAGTTCTATACATGGCAGCATAATTCCATGAAGGATAGATCTCTTGCTTTGCTTGCTATTCTAATCACATAACCTCCCATAATGATGGTGGAGTAATGTTGCTAACAATTCCCAACACCACGATTGCCTGTTCACTTCTATTCTTGGGGCCAATCAGGAAGCGGCCACGTTGTGGATAATGCTGCTATGATTGAGCTCCACCTCTATTTCCCGAGAGGCAGAGGTGTAGCCGACTCACACCGTTTTCCAGGAGATTGCTAATTTGTTACAAGAGCAAACTCTGCTTTCTAATGTAGCTTTCTTGTGCTCCAGTGGCTTAGAAAATATCAAATCTATTTCAGATTTTTTTAGGTGACTTAATTTGTCTTTGACTAATGGGTTTCCTTTCCCTGAACGCATGCATGGAATTCGTTGCAGTAACGGTTATTCCACTAAAGGCCACTCTGTTATGAACACTCGTCTGTGTTTCTCCTTTGCCAAAGTGATTCCAGCAGTAGTTCGAGTGACGACTCCCCAGCACGTTCAGTACAATCTGCTGCTGTTCCCGCACCGTCAGCACTTCCTCTATCCTCTCTTGACAAGGATGAACCACGAAAAAGCTTTGGTATCAAGGTCCAAAATCTTCCTGTACGCTCTACAGGTGAATTTTGAAAGTCCTCACTAAAAAATATCCAATGGTTTTAAAAATCTGTTTAAAGATAAATGCCTAAAAGAGGTTCTTGTTTGTTTTTAACCACAGATACTAGCCTTAAGGATGGTTTGTTCCATGAATTTAAGAAACATGGGAAGGTCACTTCAGTACAAATCCACGGAGCTTCTGAAGAACGCTACGGTCTGGTATTTTTCCGCCAGCAGGAGGACCAAGAAAAAGCCCTCGTAGCATCAAAGGGGAAGCTATTTTTTGGCATGCAAATTGATGTCACAGCCTGGAATGGACCAGGTAAGTTTGTATCTTGGGTTAATTTCTTGAAAATCATGTAAAGATATGAAAATGCTAAATGCAAAAAAAAAATCATCATTTTTAGAGACAGAAAGTGAAAATGAGTTTCGTCCTTTGGATGAGAGGATAGACGAGTTTCACCCAAAGGCCACACGGACGTTATTTATTGGAAACTTGGAAAAAACCACAACATATCACGACCTGCTCAACATCTTCCAACGCTTCGGAGAAATAGTGGTATGGTACCTTGGTGATTAAAAAAAAAGCCTTGGGTCAATCTGTCACTGTGCTATTTTGGATGACATGTTTTTGTTCTCTTTATCTCTGCAGGACATAGACATTAAAAAGGTGAACGGAGCACCACAGTATGCGTTTCTACAGTACTGTGACATTGCCAGTGTCTGTAAGGCTATTAAGAAGATGGATGGGGAATATCTAGGAAACAATAGACTAAAGGTAAAATTATTTTTATTTACATTTTTAAAACTGCTACTGTAGCTTAAATTGATAAATTGAATTTTTTTTTCCATGACTTTGTAGCTGGGCTTTGGAAAGAGCATGCCTACAACATGTGTTTGGTTGGATGGCTTAGCATCCAACACAACTGAGCAGTTTCTCACTCGTCATTTTTGTCGCTATGGACATGTTGTCAAGGTAAGTCCTTCCACTTTTTGTCATGTTTTTTTTTCTATTGCTTACATTTGGGTTGTCTTCCATTAACTATTTTCTGGTCGTATACAGGTCGTGTTTGACAGAATGAAAGGAATGGCTCTTATTCTGTACAACAATATTGAATGTGCCCAAGCAGCTGTCAAAGACACAAAGGGATGGAAAATCGGGGGCAGTAAAATCAAGGTAAGTGAGATTTAAAATAATGTGGCCTTGTGGGATTAAAAATCCGATGTGCTTAAATAAGGGAAACTGTAAATTTTCTTTAAATTTTTAGGTTGACTTTGCCAATTTGGAAAGTCAGATGGCATTTTACCGTTCAATGCAGTGCTCTGGGCAGGACATTAGAGACTTTTATGATATCCTCTCTGAAAGAAGGTTTGTTTGGTTCACTGAGATCATACTATTTCACCCTTAACTTTCTGCAAATTAAATGAAATTATTAAAAAGAATTACTTTTTTGTTTCACCAGGGATGACCGTCGTCAATATGAATTTCAAACAGAGAGGCAGTATTATGAAAACGTACGAACTCCAGGAACATATACCGAAGATCCTCGTCGTAAATACCCAGGTAGAACTCGGGAGTTCTACACTGAATGGGACCCCTATCAAGGAGATTACTATGATTCACAGTACTTTGAAGACCCACGGGAGTACAGGGAATACAGAGCTGACCCTTATGAGCAGGATATTCGCAAATACAGCTATTTGCAAAGGGAGAGGGAACGAGAACGAGAGCGTTTCGAAACAGATCGTGGACGTGATCATGGGAGAAGGACAATAGAGCGAAGCCAAAGCCCATCTCACATTGCCACTCGTCGTCCTATGAGTCCTACTACATCTCCCCTGTCTGAGAGAATACTTAGTGACTCAGACCGCCGCATTCGTTGTAGGTCTTCAGATAGAAGTGGTAGCTGCAGTTCCATCTCTCCACCGAGATTTGAGAAACCTGAAAAAACACGTTCTGAAAGGTATAATAAATGTGAGAAGCTTGAAAAGGATCGGATTTTTGAAGTCGAAAGGGGAAATCTGCTTGAAAAAGAAAAACGAGCATGTAAAGATCGAGGGGATAAAGACAAAAGTGAAAAGCAGAAACTTAAAAAGCTGAAAATTGCTTCACCGATTATCCAGTCATGTGAAACAGAGCCTGAGGTGGAAAGAGATGATAGTCCTGAGACTGGCCTTCGAAGTAAGAATTGTAAAATTACGAAGGAAGGCTCTGGCAAAGGAAGGTTAGATCTTCTGCCTTGTGTCGTCCAGTTAACACGTGTTAAAGAAAAAGAGGGAAAACTTATTGGTCATACTTTTCAAGAAAAACTTAATCAGAGAGGTGGAAGCAACAGTCCAAGATTGGCTTCACCATCATCTGACCAGAGAAGTCCTCCATACCGCTCAGAGCCATCTAAAGTGGAGCTCTCCAAGCACGGAAAAGCACTCAGAGATAAAAATATGCACAGCTTGGTGGAGATCATTGACAAAGATGTTAAAATCAAATCTAAAAAACCTGGAAAGTTGGAAATAGGAGCAGATATTATTTCTCTAGACATTGAACGTTTAGCTGCGAGGAAAAGGCGCTTTGAGGATTCCGGTAAAACTGACCGTCAAAAGAGAAATAGCGATGATGACCTTGGGAGATCAGTTCATCATAAACTTTGGAACAGTGTCAAAGAGCAAGATTTGGAAAAGAACTTATCAAGAAAAGGGATGCATAAAAAAGACCACAGCAAGGATAAATGTTTGCGTTTGGTAACTGTTAATAGTCCTAAAGATGGACACGATTCTGAAGCCAATTCACTAAGTCTTTCTGTGGATGGACAATCACACATGAGTGAGTTTTCTGAAGAGTCTACAGAACAGATGGATTCTGTTCATCCCAAGATGGCTCTATTGTGCTCAAAAACTGAAAACAGCTCCAGTCTCACAAAAACACCAGATGCAGGCAGTGTTGATTTGGATGAACCAAGAGAACAACACAAGCGAGGTGTGTTCGAAAATGAACAAGTCAGACTTAAAAGCAGAGACTCTGAGGATGGAGATGAACCCTATGGACACATTGACCAGATAAATCTTTGCAAAACACAAATGGAACAGAGGCAATGGAACCGATCGAAGCAGAGGGAACCTGAGAAGTTGATTAAATATGAGAACCCACCAAGTGATGAGACCATTGATTTTGAAAAGGATTATGTCATTCATGATTTTGGTAAACCAAACCATGATATGGGCAGTGAGGACTACTCTTTTTGCAAACGCAAGAAACTGGAGAATTTTGATTTTGAAGTATTGGCTGCCAAAAGGGAACGAAAGGTTTCTAGTTCACAAAAGTTGAATGAAGTTCTTTATCATAGTAAGGCATCTTCATTAGGTTCTGGACAGGTACCTGCAAATGATCAAGATGAAACATCTTCAATTTCTGTTGCACTTACCAAAAAAGAAAGAAAACTATCCCCTGCAGCAGATGATAAATTGTCACACACAGATGTGTTGAAAAACAGTTCGGGCCTGACACCCAAACTCTATCAATCTTCGGAAAATGAACTTCCTAAACTGAAGTCATCTTTGCCGGGTTGTGATGATGACTTTATGCATCGGTGGGAGAGAAGAACGAAATCGGATTCTCTTCGAATGGAATTGAGTTTTCCAAGTGATATTGCAAAAAGAGAAAGTATCCACAGGCACATTGGACAAGATTTGGAGCCTGGTGAAGTGCAATCAGATTCAGATGATGAAATCGAAAATAAACACATATCTCCCAAGTCCAACAGCTCTTTGTCTTTCATCCTCAGGGAACGGGATGAGAGAATGACAGATCTGAAACTTTCAGGCTCGCTAGAAAAGAACAAGTTTTATTCTTTTGCATTGGACAAAACTATTACTCCGGACACAAAATCACTTCTTGAGAGAGCCAAGACACTGTACTCCTCAAGGGAAGACAACTGGTCCTTTCTTCCCTCACGCTTTCCAGCCTCCCACAGCTGTTCAGATAAAGACAAGGTAGAGCTGGCACCTCGCCCTATTCCTCCGTGGTATTTGAAAAGGAAGAAGATTCGTACCGAGTCTGGAGAAAATTTACATGATAAAAAAGAAGAACTTAAGCCACAGGACCAAGAGCGTCAGGAGCTATTTGCCTCGCGCTTCTTGCACAGTTCAATCTTTGAGCAAGATTCCCGACGTCTGCAGCGTCTTGAACGTAAGGATCATGATTTAGAAAAAGGCACAGATAGATCTCTCTGTAAGCCGGGTTCCACAGAATCACAGCCCAAATCTGGGGGAGGTGACATTACACAAGAGCCAATTGTGCTTTTCCATAGTCGGTTTATGGAGCTTCAACAACAAAAGGATAAGGAACATAGTGTAACTGACAATGATAGTTTTCCTGTAGTTCCAGAACCCAAAAAAGATCCCTCACAAAATTGTGACAGTGAGTCCTCTGATAAGGAGTCTAGCATAGTACTGAAGGTTGAGATCAAGTCAGGTAGTCCTTCTTCAACAACCTCTGCTTCACCTACAGTTTCTTTCCCCACTGAAATGTCACAAGAGCAGATAGAAGTTGTTTCTCCAGCTGCAGATCATCCTGTCTCAATGATCAAAGAAGAAAAAGAGGAGCCACGTTTTATTGCATCACCTCTTCCTCCACTTCCATTGGAAGATGGCAAAACCCTTGTACCTCACCTAGCCGTCACCTCGCCTACTGTCTCAGAAGCAGAAAATATAAAATTACCAAAATTGGAGCTAAATGAACCTCAAGCAATTGTTGATCATAGTTTAACTCTAGGACATACACCAGAGGAAGAAAAGCCCCTCACTCCTGGTAGTTCTTTAGGTGAGTTTGAAAAAGAAAGTACAGAATTTCCTTTCTCTCACTATCAAAAGGCTGAAGAAAAACCTGGTGTTGAGACAGAACCGAAAACTGAAAATCCGGAACCAAAGAACACAGAAGAGTTCCACAAGAATGAGACAGAAAGTGAGTCGTGTATGCCGGAACTTGAGCCTGAAATAAAACCAGTACCAAACCGTAGGCAGGCCAAAAGTAAAAGGGCAAAACCACTATCTGTTTTGCGTGGCAGCCAACCTGCACAAAACATATCCACTGAGAAACCCGCTACACGAAAGAGTGAACGAATTGACAAAGAGAAACTGAAGAGGGCCTCTTCTCCTCGGGCAGAAGCCGCCAAGCCAGCACTGGAGTCCAAAGCAACATCAAAATCACCAAGTCACGTGTCAGACTCTGAACAAAACCTCGATTCTAGTCTCATTCATGGGAGGACGCGGCGCAGAAATGTAAGGTCAGTCTATGCCACCCTACATGAGGAGGACCAAGCTGGAAAAGAGATTGTAGAGTCTCCACGATCCATGCGAAAACGTCCAGCTGATAAAGAACCTTTGCAGCAGGATGCTCCAATCGTAACCACCGGAGCTAGGCGAGGGAGACCGCCCAAGAGAACCAACAAACGAAGTGAGGAACTGTCACCCTTAAAAGTTGAGACGCAGAAAGTGATAGAGGATGATGCAGAAGTTAAGGAGAACTCAACTGCTATGGAGGTGGTTAAAGCATCTGAAGGCTGGCGTTCACCACGCTCACAGAAAGCTCAACAAACACATCTCACTGCTTCAGCTAACAAGAAAGGCAGTAAGACAGACAAACAGTCTGGCAGCACCACTTTGTCAGCAGATCAACCTGATGTGACAAGTCAAGATGAGTCAGAGCTCAAGTCTAAAGCTGAACCAGACACATTTACAAAGGTGCCAGAGGAAGCCCTGATCCAAAGTCCATTACTGCACAAGAAGGATAAAGATTTGAAAGATTCAAGTGGAAAAGAATCTAATGATATTGAAAAGATCGACAGCAGTTCATCTGAGAGAAAACAGACTGAGAAGGGTGTTAAAATGAAACCATCAAGGGTGAAAAGAAACACTAAACAGATTGCTGATGATAAATCCCACAGCTTAAAAAATCTTGAAATTCGTGTAAGCGTCGATGACGTCAAAGGTTTACTTCGTGTAGAGGATAATGAGCAAGAGTCATTTGTAGTTCCGCCCATCACAAAAACCAAGGCAGCAGTACAAGAGAACGATAAATCAAAAGTCATAAACCTGCCATTGGAATCTAAACAGCAGGAAACTGAAGAAAATGCGGGAAATCTGATACAATCTGAACCTCCTGCTGATCCTGTCGCAAGTCTTCTAGCACAGCAGATGGAACTGGAGCAGGCAGTGGAAAACATTGCAAAGCTCACAGTAGAGCAACCTTCTCGGCCATACAAAGAGCCTCCTGCGGGACAAACACCTGAATTGCCTCCTGCGGTAGTAGAGGAAGAAAGTGAAGTTGAAGAGGAAAAGCGTGAAAATCCTGCAAGTGAAACAGAACTTGCTGCTGCGATTGATTCCATTACAGCAGAAGACCTTTGTGGAGATACAGATGGATTCACGGCTGCTCCAACATACACTGCTATCATTCCCACCCCTGAATCTTTGATATCACACTCCTCCAGTGAAATTATGGAACCCGAGACACACATGGTGATCAACAACATCCTAGCAGCAGATTCAGATGATGGTCCCCTAACGCCGAGCCCAAAGGCACCAACGTCAGAGGTTAAAGCAGCCGATCAACCCTCTCGTCCTGAAACGCCGAAGAAAACAGGAAAAGTTAGGGCAAAGACCCCCAAGAAGACAAGAGGTCGAAAGAGTGCAGCCAACAAGAAAGATGATGTCACTGGAGATACTTCACAAACGGAGCCCTCTCCCATCAAGTTACCAGAGTCGATCCCAGAGGACCGAGAAACAATTAATTCGAAAGCAGTAACTGTTACAGCTGGAGAATCTGTCGCGGCCTCTGTAGTCACTGCTGTTGCAACCTGCCGACGTGACGTGACAAGTGCCATAACTGTAGACACACCAAAAGAGGCTGAGCAGCCCGAGGTGGAACAGCCTGTGCCTAAAGAGTCTGCCTTCCACTCAGGCCCATCCAATATCTCAAGTTCTAAAAAGCATGTCCAAGCTGCAGAGCCGTCTAAGCCAACGATTTCTCCTACACGTCCACAGGCTATTTCCCAGTTCAATGTGCCGTTTGTGCGTCCAGCAAAAATGCAACATTCACCTGACTGGCCTCAGAGGTCAGAAGAAAGTAGGATCTACGTTGCCCCTTCCTGTCACGTAACAGTAGTAACTCCCACTGTACCTACGCCAACTACACTAGGTGGAACTGTTTCGGGAAATCCCCCGATGCCTCCGGATACTAAGGCATCAGATATTGACACAAGCTCCAGTACTTTAAGGAAAATTCTTATGGAACCCAAGTATGTGTCTGCATCAAACAGCAATTCCATCCCAACTACTATGGTGACGTCTGTACTGCTAGAACATTCAAGGATGTCAGAGAATGATCGATCCGAAGTAATGAACTCAAGGCAGTTGCATTCTGAAGAGAGGCAACAGTTTCCCTTGCAGTCCACACACCACAAACCCTCTCCTCTGACGGAGTCGCAACAGAACTGTGGAGAGAAAACCCAGCATACAGTCATTTCTCCTCCTACGTCAGTAATAAGTCGGATCCCAATGCCTTACGATACAGAAACTCCACGGATATCGCTCAGCAACCGAAATGTTAGCTTACCCATTCCTAAGCAGAAATTTAGATCAAACTCCAATGAAAACAACCGCTTCCATGGTTTGGACGTAGTAGAAGATAGCACCGTCGGGCGCTCGGTTGTTGAGACCACACCGTACAACACGGGCTCCAGTCCAAGTCTGAGGATGAATACACCAGAAGGCGTTGTTGTTCTAAGTTATTCAGGTCAGAAAACTGAGGGGCCCCACAGAATGAGAGCCAAAATTAGTCAGATACCTCAGGCCAGTGCTGGTGATATTGAATTTCAGCAATCTGTGTCCAAATCTCAGCTAAAGCAGGAACCACATGTCACGTCAACCCAGTCACCCAGCCAAAAAATAACTCCAATTTCTTCTGCTTATGGGCACACAGGGGTCCTTCTGACCGGTCAGTCTTTTAACACCCAGCCCGTTATATCTTGCACCAAACAGGACAGTCGTGGCTCTGAGAAATCAGAAGCTCCATATCACACAGCATCCCAGGGTGGTGTAGTGAAGATGTTCCAACAACCAGTGAGTTCACCACCCGTTTTAATGTACAACCAAGCAGTCATACAACAGCAACATGTGAAAAGGGGTCTGGGGGTAGAATCTCTGTCCAAAAAGATGGACATGGGCAAAGGTGTTCAGCAGTCTAACCGCAGTCCAGTGATGAGTCCTCACCATCAATCCTTGTCTGGGTCTCGCATGAGCCCCAGTCCCGTAGTTCCATCGGACAGATCAGCTATACACCACAAGCAGGAACCTCAGTCTCCACGGACGGCTGTGCATTCTCCTTCGCATTTTGCCAAAGCCTGTCCTCCAAGTGGTTCTCCTATTGGAACCACTAGTGTTGTTCTGGGCCATGGCATGCAACCAATTTCAACATATCATCCTAGCCTGCATCACCCGCACTCAGAGCAGTCCTCTGTAATAATGCAACCTCACAGCCTGACGCAGTCAGTGAGCCACGAAGCCAGAATGAACACCGCACCAGTTTCTGGAATCAACTACGGAAGACGAGGTGATGCTTTGTCCTCAACGCATTCGGGACCCTCTCAGCGCTCAACGACATCACAGCCCAATGTGATTCGTGACATGGTACTACAGTCGCATTCAAGTCCGCAGCGGTCGTTGTCAGCGAGTGCAATCAGCGAAGAGGACCCTCGACACCTGAACCCAACCCTGAGTAGAACATCGGTACCCCAACTGCAGTCTGACGTGGTGATGATGTCCAGTGATCACAGAGGGCTGCACTCAAGCATACGAATGGACCAATACAGAGACATTCACCAGCAGATCCTCATGCACCAGCCGCTGGGAGAACAGGCCACATCGGAGTCCAGGCAGTCACGTAATTCAGAGGCTGGAACATCGATGAGTCTTTCCGGACCAACTAAGAGCTCAATAGTGACCAAGTCCATCGAACACACAAAGGAATCCGTCAAACCACTCGAGGGAAAGTCCATTCATCCACCAACCAATGAAAGCAGAATCCGTGGTGTCCATGCCTCGAGTCCTGTGCTGGTGTCTCCTCACACTCATGGAGTTCAATTGATGCATCCTGGCGGTTCTGGTTCTTTCTCAGTGTATCGAGACATGAGGGGCTTCCCATCCCAATATCCAGGACATCCTTCGGCAGGTCACTCAGTAGCCAACCAGGGGATTACTTCATCACAGGTAACTTAGTCGTCTTGTCTCCTTCATCAATATTTTGTACTGGAACAAAATCTCATTTTGATTTGTATTTTCATTGCAGGTCATTCCTGAGCCTGACATGGCTCACAGGGCTAAGGTGTCTCAGGGACATCCTGGAGGAATTGATCTGAAACCAGAGAGTTCTCACCTTCGCCATACTTCTACTGGCGTCACCCACATTTCCAGAATACCAGGAGATACGGTCTCACCTTCATACCAGTCTCCCATGACATCTCCTATGAGTTTGACCCACAAGCCGGATCATTCCTTGCAGAAGGGTCCACCTGCCTTCCTACCAAACCCTCAACCATCGGGTTCAATGCAGTCATGGTCTGACTCCAAGCTGGAACATTCAGGTCACCGATCTATCGACATGGTGCAGCTTCTGACGGTAGGCAGCCACGTCTTTGTTCTTTATCCACAAGTCCAATTAAATAAACTAGTACAAAAATATCTAATACATTGTCTTCCATGATCAGAAATATCCCATCGTATGGCAAGGCTTGTTGGCACTGAAGAACGACCAGGCAGCTGTACAATTGCACTTTGTGTCTGGGAACACGATGCTGGCCCAGCGCTCACTTCCTCCCCCAGAGGGATGTCCTCTGCTACGTATTGTCCAGAGAATGAGACTCGAGGCGTCACAGTTGGACGGTGTGGCCCGCAGAATGACTGTGAGTATTAAGGCTTCAGAGCCTTTGTCTAGATCAGTGCTTCCCAATTTTTTTCAGCAAGAAGCAAACAACAAGAAAACAACAAGAAGAAGACAACCCCCCAACTGTAGTTCTACTTACAGGGATGTGCAATTACACTTTATTGTAGTACGGCGAAGAAAAAGCATGTTCCCCAGGGTCACACGTGCCCCCCACAGCATCGCACCGCACCCCCCCAAGGGGGCCCGCCCCACACTTTGAAGACCCCTGGTCTAGATCCTTCGTTTAACCATCTCTACAATGGCAGCACAGACTGAATGAACATGGTTGTAGTTCTTTGTCATTTTTTTAGGGTTTACACTTTTGGTTTATTGTTTCGATGACAGGTGGAGAATGACTACTGTTTACTTCTGGCTCTACCCTGCGGTCGAGATCAGGACGATGTCCTTGGCCAAACCCAAGCCTTGAAAAGTGGTTTTATCACCTACCTTCAAGCTAAACAGGCAGCTGGAATCATCAATGTGCCCAACCCTGGCTCCAATCAGGTGGGGAAATGTCTACCTCACTCTGCTTTAACAGTTTAATTTTTAGCTTAGAATAGGATAGAACTGTACATGTAAATCCTGGTTTGTGCAAATCTTTCTTTTTCTGTCTTTTTCCACACAGCCAGCCTACGTGGTGCAGATCTTTCCACCATGTGAGTTCTCTGAGAGCCACCTTTCCCGTCTGGCTCCAGATCTTCTCAACAGCATCTCCAGCATTTCCCCTCACCTCATGATCGTCATTGCCTCTGTTTGATTACCTCTTATGATTTTTTTTTAAATCCTGTACAGCGCCAACACCAGCCCATTTGGACTAAACTGAGATTGCCTCATTTTTCAACTCGATGTGACTTTTTTTTTTTCTAGATGAAAACCTACTTTTGCATGTCTTTTTTTGCCATCACCAAGTCCTTAAACCACCCAGTGACGTTGAATTGTAAAAAAAAACTTTACCTGTGAAGAAACTTTTTGAACAGTTAAAAGGACGATCATTTACGTTTACTCATTTCATTTGCCATTTTTGGAGGTGTTGTGCTGAGCCTTTTGTAATTCATAGTTGTAGACTATGGATTGAGACCTTCCTACGAGACAATTTTTACCGTCATGAAAGTGATTTTTTTTTTATTTTTAAGAGAAAAGAGAAGGGAGAAGTCATTGCACTATGTTGGGGAATATTCTGTGAACTATGTACAGTTTTTGCGTATCAAATAATCCATGCTGTAGAATTATTAATCCTGTAAATTAGCCATGCTTGCGCAAGATAAAAGAAACCATTGCGTGGAAACTGATCAAGGAAGCTTCTTTTGATTTGATCAGTTTTGATATGTTTGCTTTTTTTTTGCCATCAGTAAATTTCTAAATCATTCTTGAGCTCAACTCCATCCCAAGTGGTTCCCTGCCCCAGGAATTCATGAGGGGACCTTAGTGTGTTGTACAGTTTACACTCAATGCCTCAACAGGGGACTATATAAAATATTTAATTTACTTTTTTTCTGTTTGCATCTTCTTTACACCTTAAGGGTATTGTGAAACTTGTAAATATTATAAATACGTATTTAAAGACTGAAGCATTGTCCAGAGACCAATTGAGTTATTTTCCAAGACGTCATAAAAGTGTAATTTGTCTTTTGTTTATTATTTTATTTGTTGTTTTTTTTTTTCTAAAACAAGGGCATGAATGGGAATCAAAAGTTCTGTGCCAAAACATCTTTTTGCAAAACACGATGTATCTAAGACAAAGTTTGTTCAGAACCTATTTTCATATGTGACTTTGTATTTTGCCTCAAAAGGCAGCCTTGATTCTTGTTTTTTGGGGAGGTATTGTTCATCCAGCCAACCTTTTTCGAATTGCGTCCTCATTTTGAAGGAGCCACTGTATTTGCTGAGGTCTATTCAGATTAAGTTGTTTTGTCTGCGTAGTTTGGTCCTCTGCTGCCCCCTGCTGTCTGAATACCCTCTGCGTCCTGAGGTCTTTCAAAGCCAGGACTTCGTGACACTTTTACTGTAGCATGCTTTTATTTTACTTTTCAAATCCTGTAAAAATCATAAGCCAACGAATGTGACTTGAACTTGACATCATGCCGCTATTGGATGTGTTGATCATCTGCCTCCCTTTCACCCTCCTTCCCTCCCGTCCCCCCTCTGTCTCCCTGTGTCTCCATGAGTCCAGTTGTAAATACTCTGGTCCTTAACCTGTGCTCCTGTGTATTTCCCCCCCTTTATAATTGTCTTTCTTCAGGGTTCTTATTTTTTTGTATTTGTGCAACAAAACAAAGCAGTCTGATAAAGACGGAAGAGGATCTGTGCAGATAAACCGATGCTGAAAGTAAAAACCTCGCTTGTCAGTTTTGTGGTGTAAATATTTCTATGACTGCAAGCTGAAAACTTAAAGTTATGTTGAAGGCACTTATAGTTTTTCTTTTTGATAAAGAAATGAGAAGGAAAACAGAAAAAAAACAATGATTAATATGAAAACTGTCTTTTGATCAATCTTCATTTTCAGTGTATTTTGCTGTTCCTCCATGAGGACATTTTAAACTGTAAAATAAATGTTGTTTAACTTTCTTCTGAAGATCATTAAATGGTCAGTCACTCTGAATCTGTCTCTCATTTCATGTCAGTCTCCAATGTCCAAACTGCAAACTGAATAAAGAATCAAGACTTTTTTTGTTCAAGACATCAGCCTTAGACTCATTTGGGTTGCATTCATTTTAGTGCACTAACAATATATATATTTTTTTATTTATTTAAGTATATATGTAGAGGTAAACAGGTTTGCATGTATGTACACGTGTGTGTGTTTGTATATATTTATATATGAATACATGTGTACATCATATATGTGTGTATATATTATTATATATTTTTATATTTCATATTATATTTTTAAAATATTTTTTAAAATATTTATTTATTATATTTTTTCTAGTTGTACAACCTTGGGTAAATGACGGGGTTGCTGCAGTTCCCTGTTCAGCCAGTAAATGTCAGTAAATGACTGATCGACCTATCCGGGTGTCTGAACAGTGTTACAAGCTGAGTAAATCACAATGTCAACCCATTGTTTACGGCAAAGTTGGAATAGCAGCATACGACCGTCACGTGACTCGCGTCTCAAAGCTTTTTATTAAAAATAAAAGCTTTGAATAATTATAAAATCAAATAATAATTATAATTATTGAATAATTTCCTGCCTCCATTCTTATTGTTCATTTTCATAACATAACATTTCATAACAACTTCATAACATTTCAAGCCATTTTTATTTTCAGTACTGTTTTCTACTTTGTATTGATCTTTTATGTTATCATATATACAGTGTATGATTATATATGTATATATATAGTTAGATAGTAAGGAAAGCAAACTCCTTGTCATTGTGACATTGGGATTCACGCCACTGCACACAACAAAACGTCGCCTCTGTATTCAACCCATCACCAAAGGGAACAGGGGGGCCGGGCAGCAGTGAGTGGGGACAGTGCCATGCTCAGTGGACTAACTTGGTGGTAGGGGGATTCGAACCGCAGACCCAGGTCCACTTTATTAACCACTTGGCCACCAACTGTACATACTGTAGGGACAGTGGTGGCCTAGTGGTTAAGGAATTGGACTTGGGTCTGAATGGTTTCAGGTTAGAATCCACCAGCTGCCTGGTTACCACTGAGGTCCACTGAGCATGGCATCGTCCCCACTGCTCCATGGACGCTCAAATTTGTGCACTGTTCACTTTGGTGATGGGTTAAATACAGAGGTGACATTTCGTTGTGTGCAGTGGACTGAATCACAATGTCACAATGACAAGGAGTTTGATTTCCTTACTATCTATCTATCTATCTATCTAATGTTTTGTTTTTTTTCCTTTTCTTTTAGTTACTTTTGCTTTGTTTGTGCTGCTTGTAAACATTTGGAATTTCACATCGTGATGACAGAACATGGATTAGGATCAGATTATATCAGATCCATGCAAAATAAGGCCCAGGGGCCAGATGTGGACCATTGGGCTTCTGAATCTGGACGGCCAAACTTGTCCAAACTATACTTTTAATTCATACTAACATTATCCTTCATGGATGGCAATAGTGGCTTAGTTGTTAAGGAAGCGGTCTTTGATCAGTGAGGCTCGGGTCCACCAGCTGCCAGGTTGCCCACCCACATAACTTCCAGTGGACCCACCACCCACAGGAAGGCCGATCTATCTATATACAGTACATATATAATCATATACTGTCAATCATATACAGGAGGTTGCTTTTCTTTTAAGCAACTATGTGTTTCATGAGACATGTCCAATTCTCTGTTCCTCCATTAGATAACAGCACTCGTTGTACAACAAGGCTACAGTTTCTATTTTCACAGTTCAGAAACATGCTTGTTTGTCTGGACATGTGTCCCTGTGATGGACTAGTGAAGTCTCCAGGGTCCACCCAGCTCTCGCCCCACGACCGCTGAGGTTGTCTGCAGCTACCCTGCCACTCTGAGTGAGGATTTAGTGGTGGAAGATGGCTGAATGAATCTAGACTATATTTTAAAAAAAGTATAACCGTTCCTTTTTCTAAAACAATGTTTGTGGCTCGTTTTTTTTTTTAGAAAAGCAAATGAGCAGCATGTCTGTGTTGTCAAATCTGCAGTTATAGACTCATCCCTGAGGCAAACTGCTCCATAATTTGAGGAATTTTAGGATTGTGGCTCGAACACCAGGGTTTCCGACTGCAGTCCTCAAAGTCGGAGCGAACACTGGCCGATAGATTCCTCAGACCAAGGCCAGCAGGGATTTAATGGTAATCAGAGCTGCATTAGACGGAGAGTTTGTCGGTCAAAAACTGCAGCATCAAACTTTTTCTTTGGACTCGATTCCTTTCGGTGCAATTAATTGCAATCAGATGCAGATGGATCATGTTAGGAAACATCAGTTCATCATGTTGAGGTTATAGAAAACATTGGTTATGTGAGAAATTGAACACGTGTGTGTATTTTATGGGGATTTATTTTTTTACCGTTACAAGTTTGTGGCGTAAAGATTTCTATTCATCAGGGTGATGCATAGAAGAAGCCATGTGAGGAGGGAGGAGAGGGTCACACCCGTGATTTACTCCTCTTCTCTGCCCTGTCATTACGCCCACACTGGAGAGAAAGGAGTCTGACCATGTAGGAGAGGTGAGGCACACAGCAGATTCATCTTGACCCAACAGGAGTAGAAAAGTTGAGCGACCAAAGGCCCCCATAGAAAAACTGAAAACACTTCCGCTGACGTTGTCCTCACTGCAGTCAAACTCCTTCTGAAATTACAGCCTGGGCCTTTAAACAATGCAGCGGAGTCGTGTGCCCTTGTCCTTCACGCAGACCTCACTCTCGCCGCGAGGCTCCTCTCCCGGTTCCTCTGCCACAAGGCGACATTTTTGAGAGACCAAGTTTAGTTGGAAACCGGGAGGAATGCTGACAATTCAGACTTGGGTTTTGCATTGATGAGAGCTTGTTTTGCCGTTTGTCTCCTCCAGGCTCCGAGCTGTCACTTCTCAAACTGCAGTGTGGACAATCCGTCCCCACCAGAGGGCACAGATCAATACCAAATACAAATGACCTGTTTGTATGAATGAATCCACTTCCCTGTGGAATTTAGACAAATAGAATAATAGGATTTCTGAGAGTTTGGGGTTTTTTGTTTGTGTCTTGTACCCACTGCTCCACTGATTGTCCCTGATGCATTCATGTGTCTTACAGTACACATGTAATTACTTGAGTATGTTCGCGAGACAGCGGTACTTGCTGTCACGATTCTCCCAAATTAACCCGAATGCAAGATGACGCAACAAAGCAGAAATGAAATTCCTGCTTTGTCTGTCTCCCTGTGGTCACTTGTCTGTAACCAGGGCAGAAGCCCCGTAATCTAACCTGAGCCATAAAGGCCTGAAAGTTTGGTTGGAAACAAATATATGTGTCACAGCCTTTGAAAGATATAAATATTTTAGTCATCTCATCAGGGTAATAGTTACCTCATTACAGACCAAGTCTTAACTGTGTTTTTGTTTTGTTTTTTTTCCTTTCCTTTTAGTTACTTTTGCTTTGTTTGTGCTGCTTGTAAACATTTGGAATTTCACATCGTGATGACAGAACATGGATTAGGATCAGATTATATCAGATCCATGCAAAATAAGGCCCAGGGGCCAGATGTGGACCATTGGGCTTCTGAATCTGGACGGCCAAACTTGTCCAAACTATACTTTTAATTCATACTAACATTATCCTTCATGGATGGCAATAGTGGCTTAGTTGTTAAGGAAGCGGTCTTTGATCAGTGAGGCTCGGGTCCACCAGCTGCCAGGTTGCCCACCCACATAACTTCCAGTGGACCCACCACCCACAGGAAGGCCGACAGTATGGATTAGTGTGATTTGGGTGGTGCCGGTTGCCCCCGTGACCTGAAACCAGCCCTTTTTTTGGTTGCAGAACTGAAACGCTTGTCTAAAAACAACGGTAACCTGTTAATACCGGTTGTATTTTGTTTTGTTAGCCTGCAATCAATGTCACTGGTCTAGTAAAGAGTTCCAGGAATTATGATCTTTGTTCTAACTGGTTCAAGAACATCACTGCCATGGTGGAACCCAATACGCCGGTGTTCCTGGCTTGTTGTTGTGAGTTTCACTGCACCAAATTTACTTCTGAATTCATCTATCTATCTATCTATCTATCTATCTATCTATCTATCTATCTATCTATCTATCTATCTATCTATCTATCTATCTATCTATCTATCTATCTATCTATCTATCTAACCCAGCAATGGATATGAGAATAAGGATAAATGAATGAATACCTTGTTTATATAAAATAGTACAAATAAAAATCAGCTCAGATCTATTGTATTTCATTCTTCACGTCTCTTATCTATTTGCTCATAAATGTCCGTCTTGGAGGTGAAGACCCACAGCGAGGCCTTTAATCCCAGAGATTTCCACTGACCGTGGAGGAAACGAGGAATCAACTCAGATAAGATGAAGTTAGGGCGTATGTGCTGGAGCCGGTGGAACTAAACAACTGGAAAGGAAAGGAGCCAAAGGTCCCGCAAAATAAAAACACAGCGTCCATCAGGACATCATGAAAACGTATACAAAGTGCTCTCTCTGCATGATGTCTAATGGTTTGTAAATTCCTCGGAGCTCCTTAATGCACTTTAACTTTCAATCTGTCTTCAGGCCCCGTAAATAAACTGTCACGACAACCATGTGACAAGTTGCATGACCAGAATACACACAGGCATGTAGAGGAGAGAAGCAATGCTGCCGCCGGATGAAAATAAAAGGTCAGTGTGAGAAAAGCCACAGCGGAGGAAACACGATGATGTGATTGGACAGACAGGTGACTGATGGATCAGGTGACTGATGGAGGGTCTCGGCACACAACGCTGCAGCCGTGTTGGACTCAGGATAGGAGCCATGGGCTCATAAACACTTCAGTTCTGTCCTAGTTATCTGAGAAAAACATGACATGATGTTCTCTGGAGAACCTCACGTAAACAACTCCGTATAAAAATATCAATATATTTATATATATATATATATATATATATATATATATAAAAGAAGCCACAATATATTATATATAACATTCAAGAAAGGTAACCATGAGTGTACATTTAGTTTAATGGTTAGTTGGCATCGAGCTGATCTGTTTTTTTCAGCGTCTTCTTCCTTATCTTTGCATCCATTGGTTTTCACTTTCTCTCTTCTGTGATTGGCTGCTTCCCCCTAACGTCTCTCACCTGTGTTTGACCAGAGTCACCTGGTTCTCTGAGCTTCTGCCTCTGTGTCAGTGACGAGTTCCTGGATTTCCAGTTCTGGTTGTGATGCTGTTTGCATTCCTTACTCCTTTAAAGTTGTTGGTTGTTTTCCCTCAGCTGTGAATGAACTGAACCCTGGACCAGAGTCTGGTTTCACTGACTGCACTCACACATTGTCTGATGAGTAAGAGGTTAGTTATCTTATTCACTTTTGTTTTCAGTTTTGATTTGACTGAAAATCTTTTTTTGTGCGGCAGTGGTGGCCTAGTGGCTTGAGGTTCGAATCCAGCTGCCAGGTTGCCACTGAGGTGCTCTAATCATAGCACCGTCCACATGGTTTCACCATCCACATCAAGACTGACAGTATTAGTAGTGCAGTGTGATTTGTGTGTCAGTAGTGGAGACTGCTGACCTGGTAATGGATGAATAAAAAGTTTATTTTTGTGGACTGATTGACTCACTAGTTCTTTTCAAAGTAGTATTTGGATTCAGGAGACACTGACCTCTACAGTCAGGGTTGTAGATTTTAGATCTTATGAGTTTTAATCATGCCTGATATAATTAGAGAACATGTTGACACACAGTTCTGAGTCGTCTGCGAGAACTCAATTGGATTCTTATATAGTAAATAAGTATTGAACATTTGAGGTACATTTATTGGAAAACTAGAACAAACTCTCGTTTTCTCTAAAATTCAATCAAAGGAAATGTATTTAATACCTGAAACATTGCAATAGATTTGACTGAAACCAAATCTGATAAGAACAAAACCGAGAGAACATTTAAAGAAAGGGCGATTTCAGGTTTTAGATGAAACAGATGAGCAGGCTGGGACACGGTGAGAAAGACTTCCCACGCAATTCTACAACCAAGGAAACAACAGCGGTAAACCTGTTCAGACTTCCCTGAAGGAAAGGAGGAATTATTTGAATATATGAAATAAAAATGTTGATTTTTATGTGATAATGATAATTAGAATAATTCAAAATTATTCATCTTTAGATCACATTTCCTTCTCATCAGTTCCTATAGGAACACTGGGGACTTAATCATCCAAGGGAAAACATTTTTTAAATTTTTTTAGACTTTCATCCGACTCTACTGGTAGATCATGTGTCCATCCATGAAGGATAATGATAATGTGCAGGCATGAAATGAAACAATCATGACCGTTGATCCTGAGCCACTTCTGGGGGTGAGTTTGACGTGAGTCAGTGTGTGAATAAGACCAGAGCTGGTCTTATTCACACACTGACTCACTTCAAACTCCTTTCTGGACAGGTTGCACTGGGAGATCATGGTGGTAATCCTCTATCATTTGGTAAATGCCAAGTGTTTTTCCATGTAGGGACTGTATTATTGGTGTGTAAGTGTGTATGTGATGGACAAGAAACACACGATCAGTGAACATCTCAAAACAGAACACAAACAAAAATATACATTTATGCTTAAATGAAAACAAACTACATACATCATAATCTAATGGGATAAGACTTTGAAAAATATTTTTAAGGGCTTTAATGAGTGGTTTTCTGGTACAGACTAAATAAGTAACTAACTACTGTATATCCTCACTAGTATTTGTTACCTTTATGGTCTGGACAGTCTGGATCTTAAGGGTCTGGATATTCTTTGGTGTTTGCAGTGAGTAGTATTTATCTATCTTACATCTTCATCCTCCTCATCCATTACCAGGGCTCAGGGGCAGCAGTCTCCACAACCGCCACCCAAATCACACTGCTGTCTACCTTCCTCTGCGTGGAGAGTCCACTGGAGGTTCTGTGGGCCGTGCTATGATCCAACCACATCGGTGACAACCTGGAAGCTGGTGGATTAGAACCCGAAACCAACTCAAGAGTCAAGTACGCTTCCTTTACTTATGATGTAATTAAAAGTGAAAGTGAAAGTGAATTTATTTGAAATTATTATAAACCCTTGCATCTTCTACTCCCTTTGAACAAAAGTTGCAAATAATAAACTTATCTTGCTGAACGTATTAAAAACCTAATATTTTTGGTCCTAGATCATTAAAATATTATTAGTGTCAATTGATCATGAATTACTACACTTACCTGCTTGATCTCACATTTCAACACAATGCTTCACTGTATTATCGCACAGTTCATCAATCTGTAAAAATACATTTATTGTGATGGTCTGAGGTTCAGATCATTACTGTACATTTTTCAAACCTTGTGGGCCACATTCATTTTATTTTACTTATTTTTTTTGTTATAGAGAGACAATGTACATTAATGAACAGTTAATAACATGTGTAAATGCATCCAAGTGTAGCCATAAAAGGCTGATTTCCATTGGTTGTCCCCCTGCACAAGGAAGAAGACAATGTGTCAAGGTAGCCACAAGAAACTGTTCACTGTCCTGGTTGTACATATTGGTCTATTTTCTGTAACTTTGTATCTAACTCTTGTTTGTTGTTGTTCTGCTGCTGAAACCATAATTTCCAAAAGGGAGGGATTTTCTGAGGGATTAATTAAGTTTATCAATCTCTATCTAAGACATGGATAGAAAAGCTAAGGGCATGCAATAGTTAACAAAATGTAGTCGATAAAATCGAGAGACAACGGGGCCCCCTGTCCTAAAAGACCCTCACAATATATTAGGAAAGAAAACCCAACATCCTAATGGGTTAAAAACAGAAGAGACCTCAGGGTGATAAACAACTTCATCAAAGATACAGATTAACAGTTTACAGACAACTATTAAATTTACAGACTTAAAATTTAGAAATGATAGGACAGCTGCAGACCTTAATACAAATTACAAGCAGAGAAAGTATTTTACACACCACAAAACTGTTGACATACACAAAATACAATTTCTGGAGGAATTAAAACTTTCATATTAAGGCAGGGGCCACAAAACATAATTCCACGGACCACACATAGCCCCACGGCTGCACGTTTGAGACCCCGGTAGACATGAAGATGTTGACTGACTCCAACTCTGCAGGCTGGATGTACTGTATATATATATATATATAGCACAGAGCTCAGTGCGGCAGTGACTGTGTCTTCCCTGGAGTGTTAGGGTTTTAGGGTCATGATGTGGTTCCAGGGAGATGGGAAGTCAATTTGCGGTTCTGTCACATTTCAGGGAAAAGAAAAGACATGCTTGTGTTTTCTTTTTCCTTTTTTTTTTTTTTTAATCTACCATCTATTCTGGGTCTTTACCACACTCTCCCTCCAGAACCTCATCTGTCAGCAAGTGTGAATAAGTGTGAGAGACTAGAGGTTCTGCCTTGAGCGCTCACATGGCAGATCTGGGTTCAGTTCTGTTGAAGGGAGCGGGGAGAACGACGCTGAGGCAATGAGAGGAGGTGGAATCACAAAGAGCCTTTATACCAGTCAGGATGTGTTGATGGAGGAGCCACACTTTCAGAATGGAATTTATGAGCCGGGAATTTTTTTTTTTTTTTTTTTTTTTTTACAAAACTAGAAATCACTCAAATATAAATAAAGAAGAGATGGCAAAACAAAGAAAGGAAGATTCTGTTCTATCTGGGACGCTTGGTGTTCGTTTTCTTTCTCAGATGAGTGTTTTTCTGATTGTTCTCTGATTCTCTTTGTTCCAGAATCCAGGGCACTAACAAGTTATGAGCTGTTTACAAGAATATCACTGCTGCCCTCAAACCTCAAGCTAACTGATGATTTATGGAAAACTGTGGTCTCACCAGAAACTTTTACAATTACCAAAGTCTAGTTTCACACAGATTTATGTCTTTCGTTGAGAGACTCTGAAGCCTTTAATGTTGTTCAAACCGGAACGCTCTGCCTGTGACAATGGTACTATTTGGTCCTTGTACATTCCTCACTGAGGTTGGGTCTTTTCTCAGACTTGGTTTATTTCTGTCGTGTCAAGTGGACTGCGATTCCTTTTCGGTGATTTATTTATTTTTTTTCCCTAACAGAGAGCAAAGAGTTTTTCCATTTGTTTGCATATACCTTTTTTTAAACAAGCACTCAGACCCTGGCTCTGAGTGGACAGGTAGAACCGATACCACTGCTCTTTACGAAGAAGCAGACCCTTTATCAGAACCCAGGAATCTTTCTGGTCATAAAAAAGGCAGCCATCAGGATGTGACTTGTTTTAAACTGTAAGACGTCAACGGTTAAAAATGTCACAGTTGACGTCAACACACACACCTACAGTATTCTCCCAGTATAGATTTTTTTTTTTCCGCTCTCTCTCTGTGTGTGTGTGTGTTGAGCATAAAGCTCCTTTTGAACAGAGGAGAGCTGATCGTACCTGACAGCAGAATTACATCTGGACCAATCAGGCGGCCAACGCCGTGGCCAAAATTTGGAGCCGGTGCGGAGCTGCCTTAAGGTGCTGCAGCTCTAATGGTTCCCAGATGCTGCCTTTACAAAAACACATCTCTCAGAAAAGCAGTTTTGAAAAGTTCCAATTTTCTTATCAGCATCGTTTTGCACATTATGTTAAGACTTAATGGACTCATGTTTCTCTCCATGTTTCCATTTGCTTAACTGGTTTCAGCTCTCGTGACATCTGTTGATAATAATCTCCGCTGCTGATCTGAGGATCGCGACGCAGTTTCGACCAGGATACATGGTTTGCTGTTGGTGCGTAGATCTATTCCTTTCCACCACAACATGCTGTGTTCATTAGGATGAAGATAAATGTTGTTGTTGTTTTTACCTCACGTTGAAATGAACTATAAACCAGGGCTGCAGGCCACACTGAACTGACCTGACCACCTCACAGTGGATCTTACAGTTTAAGATTATGATCCAGGGGCGGCAGGGGTGGCCTGGTGGATGGAGAAGCGGACTTGGGTCAGTGGGGCTCAGGTTCGAGTCCACCGGTTTGAGTTGCTCTGCAAAATAATGTGAATCTGCTGTTGAGCATGTGTTTTATTTAAGAAAATCTCTTATTTTGAAAGGCACACTCTGCTTAAGTAAAACAAGTGTGTTAATAGTGATTTTTTTTTATTTTTTTTTTTAGAAAATGAATTTGCTTGGTTTGACTTCTATGAGAGTTGGTCGTGATTTAATGAAAATGTGGCTCCCAGAGTTGTGACCAGCTGAAACACTGGTCTCAGGAACCTTGACTGTTGAGTAATCCAGACGTGGGCTAGCTACAGCCTGGGGGCCACTCTGGGCCCTTTGGGTTTTTCAAACTGGCCTGCCAGACTATTTCACTATTATTTAATTTCACTATTATTTACAGTTATTTAATATCAGTAAGATCAAGATCAGTTTTTCCTCTGAATATGATAACTCAGTGTTTTGCCAAATTTGTTGTAATTACATGTAGAGGCATGAGACGTTTACCTCAGCTTTGGGGGCAACAGGTTGCATCTGTATCTGTGAGATTAGTTGATGTGCTGAAAGCATGATTAGCATTTGTCTTTGACCAAACAAATACTCCATCTATCTGCTCCTGTTCTTGCCCCCACCGTCAAATTTTAGGACCCAGTGTGGCCTGGAAGTCAAAAAGTTTGCCGTTGTCTGCTCTGCTCTGCAACCTTGTGTACCCAAAGTTTCAAGATGTTGTCTAATAACATCAGTTACCACTGAGGGGACGTCCTCTTAACAAGAACACGTCTGGTTCTTCAGTGGGGCATAACTGAAACATAAATACGTCTACAACCTGTCAAAACGACAGAATACACACTGTAGAACCTACTGTATCCACGATGTGAAGATGTGTGGATGGAGCTGTTGTGCAATGTAAGCACACGGTTGTTTCCATGTGTCGACTCGCTCTGGACTAGTCCCGACTTGTTTTGGATGTTTCATCGTCAGAACAAACTAACGACGAAACAATTTGCAAACGTTGGGCATAATCTGGAAAGATCCAAGGGTTGAGAAACTGTTAGATTCTCAACAGAGACAGGTTGACAGGATATGAAGATTAATTAACCAGAGGATAGATGGAGAATGGATGTCAACAGGTAGAAGACACCATAGAAGACAGACGGGACAAAATTGTTCCATGGAATAATCAAGCATTTTATTAAATTGTTGTCTTATGTAACACCACACAACTCTTAGGCCAACTCCAATGTGCTGAGGTCAACAGTCTGATGTCTGTGTGTCCTTGTCTTGTGTTCAGGGTTGGACCTTCTTTGATGTGTCACGTGACTGTCCACTGAGTGACCCCACCCTTTTCTAATGACTGCGAGAGTTGAATTAAGGCAGTGGTTCTCAATTATTTTCAGTCACGTCCCTGGAGGGGACAGGAAAAAATTTCACGCTGCGCTGCTGATTTGAGATACTACTGAGGTTAAACAAACAGACTCGGGTCTGCGAGGTCTCAGGTTCCAATCCTACAGCTACAAGGCTGCCATTGAGGGGCTGTGATCATAGACACCGTCCAGACCCACATGCCAGTATAGAGCAGTGTGATTTGGGTGGCAGTGGTGGAGACTGACTGTTGATTATCATGTAACAGATAAGAAGATGAAGATAAATTAATAAATCGCTATAATCACTGCAGCAGTTGCTGCCACCTAGTGGCTGGGGGCCTGTTTATCATTTAAACATTACATCGGTGAAATGTTTCTGCTTTACTTAGTGTTGGTATTGGTTATGGAAACTATTGGAGCAACAATAATAACTTGATTAATAGTAGTCGTAATAATAGTAGTAAATAGCAAAGTTTCAGTCATTTGTTTGTGGTCAGGACCTTTCATGTGTTTTTTTTTCGAAAAAAAAATTAAGCTGGTAAGAAAAAAATAAACACTAAGTCCTATTTTTAACTGTAGTATTTTAACCCAGTACTGCAGTAAAGCTCCAAACATGTTCCGTGGCTATGAAACATTTTAGCTCACCAGAGAATGATAATTTGCATCTCCTCTGACCCTGGTCCATAATCTTTAGGGCAAATGTGGAAACTGGACACCCTGGCTCCCTGTAGTGACGACAGCTATGTAGAGGTATTGGTGACGTTTCACACGAAAAAAATAAAAAACCCCTTGTGCAAACACACGTTCATAAGTTAGAGGGACAGAAGAGAAAATTATGCACCTTTAAAACTTTATCACGAGGCCTATTTAGATTTTTTATTTGCCTCTCACACCCATGTGGCAGCAGGCAGACCTCAGCGGCCCCACAGGGGCAGAAGACTGGCTGTGGTATTCTGTGTTTACTGAAAGAGAACAACAAGCAAGAACAGGCTCTCGGCAAAGCCATCCTGACAGACAGGCATGGAAATGAAGTGCCATTCCACAAACAGCTGTGTCACGCAAGCACGTTACATCGAAACACCTTCACCACAATCACCAACCCCATTCAGCTGCTCCCTCCACTCCACTAATGACCACAGACTGTATTTTACCAGAGAGGCAAGCTGTTACAGGAACGCACCTGCCTACGCCACACACACACACACACACATGTTCCCACACTGAGGTATGGAGGTGACAGCTGCAGGAAGGCTGTCCAAACACAGCAGCAATGAAAGTGACTGCTGATTAAGTTTGTTTGATTATTAGATTAGACCTGACAAAGTAGTTTATCTTGATTTAAAACAAAAACATTTAGTATCTACCACATGTAATTTGGTATCTAAATTGAAATCATTAAGAGAGCGAGCATATTAGTGAATTGATTCACACACCTGCAGGCCTCACCTTGTAATATCACCTGATCTACAAACACAGTTTCGGCTTCTGACTCAATGTTTTTTTATTCCCGAGGTAATTTCGGTCACTGACACAACTCGCTTTAACTCAGTGCTTCTCAGTCTTTTTCTGTTACGCCCCCCCCTAGAAATATGAAAACAATCTGGACCCCCACGCCACCACCCACCTATGCTGCAATTATAAATAATAGCATTTGTCTATAAAATAGTTATAGATACACCTCCGTATAACATCGTATCCTTGTTAACATAAAGAAAACAAAAAAAAGAGATATAGTTCAACTTACAAGGATGTGCAATTACATTTTATTGTAGTAAGACGGAAAAAAGCATGTTCCCCAGGGTCACACGCGCCCCCCTCCAGCATCGCATCGCACCCCCCCAGGGGGGCCCGCCCCACACTTTGAGAAGCTCTGTTGTAACTGTTTGAGAAGATACTGTCTACTGGTGCTTTGGTGCCAGTGTCATTGGCGTTTCATCTCCTGGTTATAATTGGTTGTCTCCTCCGGTCAGGTTCGTGGGGTGCTGGTACGTTGTGTGCTGGTCGTGGAGTGCTGCCTTTTGTAACTGATAAGCGGAGGTAGATGGATGGTTGTTAGGATATTTGACTATAAATTTGCATAATCCATTTGTAATCCTACAACAAATTCTATTATCAGGCCTTCCTGTTGGCCCAGAGGCACTGTCTCTGTCATTGATGTGGAATTCCAGGGTTCACCTCCTGGGCAAATTTGAATCCTGGTTAGGGCGGTTGTCGTCCAGCGGGCTCACCACCTGCAGTGTGATTTGGGTAGCAGTCATGGAGACAACTGGCCCTGCAGACAGAAATGTTTGGATGGATGTTTCCTGGCATGTTGCCAACTGCACTAGCGCTGGGAGCACAGTTAAACCGGAAAAGGAAGAAAGGAATGAACTGCTTTTCATTGTGATCCACTCCACTGCACACAACCAAATCTCACCTCTGCATTTTACCCATCAACAAAGTGAACAGTTGGCAACTTTGAGCACCCGGGGACCAGTGTAGGCAACCTGGCAGATTCCAACCTGGAACTCTCTGGACCCAAATCCACCTCCTTATCAACTCCACCATCTCATCCTCCACCACTGCAGCGAAGCATGAGTTGAATGTGTCAGTACAGTTGATTAAAATGATAAATCTGATGCTGCAACTTTGGGAGAGTAATAGATCAAGAGACTGCATAGATGAGTTCTATATTTAGTTGCTCTAATGTTTCCCAAAGACTGGTTTGCAGCCCTCAAGTGGGTCATAATAAATTATTTTGAACTAGTCTAGCATCATGTTTTTTAACATCTTCATTAATGTTTAATAACAAGCAGTAGTTGTTTATTATTGAAAGGAAGATGGACCTGTGTCTGCAAGGCTTCGGGTTCAAATCCACCAGCTGCCAGGTTGCCACTGAGGTGCTACAAGCAAATACCATATTTTCCGCATTCTGTGTGTGATGTATATTGTCAACTGGACAGTTAACACAGCGCAGAGCTCCTCTAGGGCTGTACACCTCCATTCACTGATCCACAGAGGATAGACTCATCCATATAATATTTACTTAGAAAAAAATAAATCAAGGCCATAAATATGTTTTTCATGTAAAGTTATCAAGTTCTTAGAAACTTTACATTCATACAAAAATGTCCAAAGTGCAGTCATAGATTTTTTTTTTTTACAGCTGCAGCTCTAACTTCACCATGTTTCTACATCTGTTGCTTTGAGCTACTACTATTACCCATTAGCAGTGTTTTAAAAGCTGCACTGAGATCATCTAATATCTACAGCCCCGTAAACCAAACCAACATGTTATCCAGCGACTGCATTAATTCCATTCATCTCCGGTCCACACGTCGTCCACAAAGTACAAGTGTCCACTAAAGCAGACTAAAACAGCTGAGCCAGGGGGTCTATTTGTGAACTTCTTACTGCTATAAAACCACAGTCACCTGTTGCATAGTTTTCATAGAAGGTCGGTAGACGGTACATAAAAAGCGGATGCAGACTTGTGATGGCAAAACGATACATTCTTTTTGGGGAAACATTAAGAGTAGGGATTTGACTGGCACCGTAACCAATTTTAAGACTGGGTTTCCCCATGTGCCATCTGAGACTGCGATCATATTGACTAACTAACAATAATTCAGTGTCAGCTGACGTGGGATTTATTTCACAGTCTATTTGCCTCCAAACAGGATCATAAATAACAGAGCTGACACCAGTATTGATAGAAAGGATACAACGGTCTTGAACGTGTTTGTTTAACATTATAAATCAAGTCCAATCTGCTTTCAAAAAATATTTTCTAAATTGATTCGAAGACTTGCCATTATTTATATTCACAACCCAGTCGAGGCAGGAGTATTTGGACAGGATTAGTCCAACAACCGGGACAGTCATCAGTAACACTGAGAACCTCAGTTTCCTCAGTGACTAATTGTTTGCGCAGTCACATGACTTCAATGGCACGGCGTCAAGTGGTGTCGACAAGCTTTGATTTTTCCCTTTGTTTGTTTAGTATCATGACGGAGCTGCACAGACATGCAGTTTAATTGACTGCATTAGTTGGAGGATAATAAGACTGTCGTTGAAATATATATTTTGTAAATCTTTTGTCCAATCACCAGATCCCTCTCACAAAGAGCAGCTAATATACTCACACAAAAGCGCAAAAAAAAACAAATCAATTCTGTTTTGGTGGAAACTGCAACAATGACTCACTGTTCAGTTTTTTATTTATGTGTTTACAGTGGGAACCACAGTGTCACTGATTTATTATCTTGGATTGACTATTTACATAGAGTACATGCTGGTTGTGGTGTCAGTGAGTTGGTAGTTACCTGTTGTTGCTAGACTACTTAGTTGTTTGTTTTAATTGATAATTTGGTTAATTGGCAGATTTTTGTTTTCTTTTTACTTTTAGGTTGTTGTTTGGTCGAATCCATCCGGTGTATTCTTGGTTGATTTTGATTGGTTAGGTAGTTGATAACAATCAATCCTCTCTTTCTTTTGGCTGGTCACTTCTTCAAGGGTCGCTACAGCCAATCAACAATTTCCATTTCCACCCTGTCCTCTGTATCTTCTTCATCTGCACCCTCCTCGTCCTCCTCTTCTTCTTTGTTTTGACCAACAGCAGTTAATTTTCCAGCATTTCCTTGTAGGTTAACAGCACTGTTGTGATTTGTTGTTATTTTTGTGACTAGCATCTGGTTTATCTGGTGCTAGTGGTGGTTAAGGACTTCCGCAAGGCTTCAGGTTCAAATCCACCAGCTGCCAGGTTGCCACTTGAGGTCTTCTTGTGGACTCACCACTCACAGGAAAGCTCACAATATGGTGCAATGTGATTTGGGTGGTGCCAAGATTAAGAATGTTTATTTGGCAAAAAGTTTTACTTCTCCAGACACAACCTTTACCATTGATCCAAGCTTGGGCCCAGCACTAAATAAAAACACTGGTTGGTGCTCTCCTTCACACACACACCCACACACACACAGCTGTCCTAACACTTTCGCTGGAACAACAGGCCTTCACTGCTTGGCCTCAGACTCCTAACATGCCAACCTCAGCAGACCGTGGACCCATGTGGGGCGGTGATCTCTGACCAGCAGGTGCTGCTGCAAAAGTGACATTCGCGCCTATTTTGAGTAGATGCTGTTAAAATGCGTTCACATGCGCACCACCAGGTAGTGATGACAGCTACGACTGTGAGCAAATGGAAATATGATCAGGAAGAAAGTGTGACCAGTAATGCAGGTGTTAGCACGACACCGGGCATTAAGCCTTTGGCAACAGCGGAGATAAACTGCAGCCTTGCTACAGATTAGTGTGTAAGTGCAGAAGATGATGGATATGTCATCCCTGAAACATTAATTAAAATTTCAATGTATTTAATTTAAAAAAAAGTAACTGCTGGAAATATCAAAGATCAACCTGAAACTATTCATGAAGGAGGTAGGGAGGTAAGAGTTTGTTTATTCAGTTTTTTTGCGTGAGCTCAGCAAAAGTAAGTCCCATATTGTGCAAATGTAAATAAGCATTTAAATATGTCAGAATCTTGGCCCGGTCGTCGGTTCCCTGTACGACTCCAAAGCGAGTCTCTGGCTCGGGCAACAGACCAAGTTGGATTAGTGCAGCATGAAAGCCGCGCTCTGTGCTGTCAATCACCTGTTGCTAATTGCCGGTGGCAGGTTGGTGGAGGGAGGAGGGGAACGGAAACTGCAAATGTTTATCTTACTGCTGATCTTTAAACTTACCTACCACCGCTTTAACCGTTGTGGCGCAGTTTGAGGCTGGTTTCTCACAGAATGACTGCAGATTACATTGGGACAGCTGCAACAGGAAAAGCAATTTCACAGCACGTCGTTCAACCATCGGTGGTTCTTCAGAGCACGGCTGAACGTACACAGTCAGAAGTTCACAAAAACCTCCGTAGGTTTTATTGGAGGTCCACTTGTGTTCCTTCAACTTCCAGCCATGGAGTTATTTTGTGAGTGAAGTGCTCCAGGCAGGGTGAGATGGTTCACAAGGTTGGAGTCTCTCAAATTACCAGCTGATTTACAGTCCAACCTGTGGTCGAGGAGCTCGGGTCATGACCGGGAGAAAGTATGATGTCGTGGTTACAAGTGGCCAACATTAGTTTTCTTTACGGGGTGTCTGGGTGTAGTCGGGCGAGGACCTCAGACATATGGAGAGAGCTCGGAGTAGCAACTGCTGCCCCTTTACATTGAAGGATGCCATTTGAAGTGGTTGGGGTATTAGCATGCCTTTCGGACGCCTCCCTCTCCCTCACTCCCTCGTTCTCTCTGTACCTCAAGCATGTCGGTCTGGAACTAAACTGGAACCAGAAAGCGCTCCAGTGATATACTATACACTATATGATGGGAGCATGCTTCGATGGCCAAATGATTTTTTTTTTTCCTTGTTGAAAACCCATGGGCCTCTCTTTCCCACATGCTTGTATTTATTACTTCAGTCTTCATATACAAGACTTTGATGCTTTTGTGGTAACGAAACCAAAATAAATAACGCAGACTTTGATTTTATTACTTGTAAAGGTCACATTCAACCTCCCATTCAGTATAATTACATTATCTTTAGCGCAAATACTTTCAACATTGGTGGTTACTCATGTTTACAACATGATGAATGTTCTGAGACTTAAAATATGTAGCTGTTCAACCAGGCTCCTGTAGGCGACAAATCAGAGAGAGAATTCCAGTATTCACATCTGCAACTTAAACCACATATATTCATTCATTCATTCATATCCATCTGCTCATCTGTTACCACAGACCTGGGCAAACTATGGCACGAGGGCTGAATGTGGCCCGTTTGGCATGTTGATCTGGCCCAATAAAACAGGTTTTATCCCCAAAAATAGGGCTAAATAGATTTTAGCCTCTACTCCATGATTTTTACATGCAATTTTTCTTAGTTCTCAAAATACTTCATCTATCTGCTCCTGACCCAGTCCTGGTATCAAACTTGAGGATCAATTGTGGCCTGTCAGAAGTCAAAATATTTGCCTACTCACAAGGGCGGTAGTCTCCACCTCTGCCACCCAAATCACACTGCACCATACTGTCCTGTCAGCCTTTCTGTGGATGGTGTGCCCACTGGAGGTTATGGGGACGGTGCTATGCTGAGGGATGAGCCATGGTCAACAGTTTAAAGGACAGTTATGTTAAGTCACAACAACACAGTAGCTAAGATTTGGCAAAATACTTCATATTTATAATACATATCTAAAAGTTTAGTAACAAAAATTGATAAAAATAGGATAATAGAAAATTAATTTAGGAATTAGTAGGAAGACAAAGCAAGAAATATTAATGCATCATTGGAAAAAGAGTCAAAATGTGTCCAAATAAATTAGCCATAAATTGTAATGTTACCCAAGGGCGGCAGAGGTGGACTATTGGGTCCACAAGGCTTCAGGTTCTAATCCACAAGCTGCCAGGTTGCTACTGCCTGACCTACATAACTTCCAGTGGATTCACCACCACAGGAAGGCGGACAGTATGGAGCAGTGTGATTTGCAAGCAGATGGAAATGAATTAATGACAAAATGTCACCCAAATGGTCACCATGGATGGTGAAATTTCTAATTCTTCTTTGACTTAAAAAATTCTCTAGTGTTTCAGGCCTTATTTAAAGCTTACTGTAGTTGAAAGTGGCTGAGAACTGGTCAACAGACAGATGCCAATGATACAAAATCCCCAAAAAATGTCTCACTTCACTTTTTATGTTTTTCCATGTGACAAACAGGATTTTGAACCGAACACGCAGACACATTAAGGCACATAGGGATTAAGGTAAACTCTCATTTTCACACACTCCCCTCCTAAACACTCCTCTCCATTTCCCCTTCCCTCCATCTCATCTGATACGAGTCTCTCAGTGGGGTCATCTGGAACTGAGCCAACAGGTGGCTTTCAATGGAGGGGGCACGGGGGAGGCTGAGAAGGGGAGGCGGCGGGGGTGGTTCGGCTGTGAGGCCTGTTCTCGTCAGATCCTGGAGGATGACCTCTCTCCCTCGCCCGTCAGGAATCCACAACGACTTTATTCCGAGCCGCGTCTCCTCTTGCTCCTTCCTCTGCGCTTCCTTAAACATCTACAAAGGCCTTTAGGTTGGCGGTCACTGGATATGGAGGAAGCAGAGGAAGAATGTGCCTGAAGGAGCAGGTCATTCTTGCTTGACTGAGCAAATAGGAACATCTGCCAGTCTGTTATGTCTCCTGTCCTCCTTATCAATGGAGACAACAAGACGGACTGTGAATCATCAACTATAAGAGCGTACAAAGAATTAATCAGCAAAGATCAATATCCAAAGATTTATGGAAGGGTTAAAGAGAAGAGGGACATGATGTTGGTCGCAGGTTTAGAAGATCTTGTCACGTCGTTTGTTAGAACCTTGGTTTCTGTAACAGGAAACACTCTCCTCAACAGTATCTTGAAGTAAACGATACACTATACGTATAATCCTGTAGAATGTGGTCCGTTCATGAAATACAATGTCACGTAGAACCAGTGAGGGGGGGAGTGGGTGAGCCACTGGTTGCAGACCACCTCTATTGGACACGGTCACCAGCAGTTCACCAGTTTGTGTTCGGCCTATGGGAGACATTTCAGTCTCAGTTTGTCCTCAGGATGTCCTTAACTCTACTGCGATACTACTACTATTACTACTCCAGGTTCTCTCTGAAGGTTAATTTTTGACTTTGGTGTAAATATTTCTGTAAATGTTCCTTTACTTCTCGATTTGTGGAAGCAAACGGCGAAATTTAAAAAAGTTATTCACTGCAGCAATGTTAAATATTTAAACATATTTCTGTTATCAGTGGTGAAACTGTCACATCCAATCCACTTGCCCTTGCAGTGATTTTCCTGTCTGTAATGTAAGACTGAAGACAAACCACTGGACCGGGGACATCATGAAGAGTCTGTTTGTTTTCTCCTCGTAGGTCAGCAGTGTGTTTGGCTTCTTCCTACTTCATCCATGTTGGACTCTCATACTTTCAACTTTAAAAACAACACAAGTCCAAGTCCGAGGTATTTTCTTAGAGGAACATCGGCCAACAGAAGTTATGACAAGACCTTATTTCCATTGCAGTTCAAGTCAAACTATTTAACGGTTTATTTAACTGGCCGTGAAAGGAGGTTTACAGAGAAAACAGGGTTGCTTTGAATCTGGACTCTGACGGTGGAGTCAAAAAAGTGAATTACATTGTGATGCTGGACACTGTTTACAATGAGGTCTGGAAACATTGTGCAGATTTACAGATGAATTCAATAATGTTACAGTTTCAAATGTTAGCGCTTAGCAGGTTAGCTTTCCTGGAGTAGATTTCACAAACATATATATTTATTAATCTGAATCACTATATCTATCTATCGATATATCGAGTTTCCGATCTATCGATATATCGAGTTACCGATTTATCGATTTATTGATTTATAAATTTATTGATTTATCGATTTGTTGATCTATCTAACCCAACTCTGTCTGCCTGTCTGTCCCAAGAACAAAACTGTCCTGATGAAGATTTTTCCAATTTTAATCAAGTAAATTGTGTGGTATTGTGTGTAAATGACAAAATGACAGATATTTGACATAAGACCAAACCACAGACATGAAAAAAGCTTCTGCTCTAATAGTTGATGGAACATTTTAAGTTTTGAATGGTCTCTTTTCCAAGACAGTGGTCTTTTCATCCTGTCTGTTCATGCACTCCTTTCTATCTATACTCAAACTCAAAACAATAATTAGGTTTCCCCTAGTGTCATGTTAACGTACCAAGTGATGAGAACAGGCTGTAACCAGAAGACACCAGAGGATGCAATACCACACCATGTGACCCTGTCTTTTCTTGGACTCTGACCTATAAACATATATAGAATAAAGACCGACTATCCCTGCCTATAACTGCCTGTCACTTTGTCTTCTAACTTCTCTCTTTACCCTATTGTACGAATTCAAGTCCATGGGAATTTAATACAAAGTAAAATAGTTCACATTGACACTGATTTGTAAGGATAGAAAATAGAAAACCCTCCTAAGAGTCCAACCATTTAAAGTGAGTTAGATAAATTTCAGCGTCAGCTGCCCCTGAGTGTTTCTCCTCAGCTCTGCTCTTTTGGCCTGTTTGAAATACAAATGACCACAGTGCAGCCAACCACACATGGATCATTTACATTACAACTCAACACGTAGGTCACACATGCCCTGGAGCTCCAAAACATCTCACCTCAACTCGCACAAGCGCACATACACACACCGCAGTGGCACATTACCACCAACATTTGCTCATTACCACATACCCGTCTGTACGTATCACAGTCATGCAGCTCACAGATGTCCATATGTGAAAGAGCAGTCGCCGTGTGTGGAGCTACGACGCCGGTGACTGTTGAAATCACGTGGCTCTGAGCGTTTTCTACAACAGGATCATTGATCCAGAATTTCCTGAACAGTATCTGTGTTTGACAGCTGCTTCAAGAAACTCTCAGATCGACCAACACTGGTCCATGTTGGTAAAAACTCAACAGCAAGAATGTAAAATATGAACAAAAGACCTTTTTTTTTCTTTCTGCTTGTCCCTTTTTTTAGGAGTTGCCACAGCGAGTCAACATTTTCCAACTCAACTCTAAGTCCAACTACCTCCGTGTCCTCCCTCACTGCATCCATCAATCTCCTCTACCTGGTAGCTCCATTTCTAGGATCATTCTCTACCAATGTATCCACTGTCCCTCCCCTGAACATGTCCAAATCATCTCAATCTGGCTTCTCTAGCTTTTTTCTCCAAACCTTCCTGTCTGTGTTGTCCCTCTAATCACCTTGTTCCTGATCCTGTCCATCCTTGTCTCTCCTAAAGAGAATCTCAGTATCTTTAACTCCTCCACCTCCAGCTCTGTCTCCTGTTTACTGTCTATTCCTAGTGTCTCTAATCCTTCTATCATGGTTGGTCTCACAACTGTCCTGTAAACCTATAGACAAAAGACCATAAGGTGCACTTTAAAAACCTACTATTTTCTTATAATTAAAAAGTACACATCATAACGGGGTACACCTTAGGTTTGGCAACTTTGGAGAGCTCCAGAATTGTACTGATTGTTTTGTCGGAGCTACTGTATAGTAATACTGTATTAAACTGTGTTTAGACAGCATCCAGTAATATGTGCCGTACTTTATTGTAATATTGTGTTAAGTCTTAAGTGAAAAGTGAAATCAAGTTTATATGGTAACCAAAATCCAGAAACCTTAAAATTCTGTTTCTGTTTGGAAAAAAATTACTGGTTCAAAGACCTGGTGACAACAGAGTTGAGAGTTAATAATGACTTAGCTGAATAATGTTTGATTAATCTGACTATTTTGTGTGATTCAATGTGCCTTATAATCTTTATGCGCCTTATAGTCCAACAAATATTGAGTATGTATGTATATATATTATAACAAACAGCAGTTAGCAAAATGCTATAAAGAGTAAGGCCACTGAGAACCTACCAAGAAAACTATACTCACATGAGCAACAATGCTGAAATAAAAGACCACCACATATTTAGATTATCAGATTATCAAACTTGAAAATAAGTTTGAGTTAATAACTTGAAGTGAACCTACAAAAAAAAGAAGCTAAAAATAGATATTGCAATAAAGTAAGTATATTTTAGTAAAAACTGTCAAAAGTGTTTGAATAAACATTGGGTTTTAACACATGTAGTGGTCGTATAATAGTTTGTTCAGGATTAATAAAAGTGAAGTTATTCAACACATTATTGAACTGTCAGTGTCATCAGGTTACAGACCGTCTGTGGTCTGACACATGGAACCACTTTCTCCAACGTGGACATGTTCAACATCATTAGGTTTAAGGTGTGTGTGTGTGTGTGTGTGTGTGTGTGTGTTGGTGTCTGATTGTGATTGGTGGGGAGGCGGGCTATTAGGGAGAGATGGAAGTTGGTCAGCTAATCAGACTAACAGATGAGCCCATATCCTGTTCTCACACATGCTGGCCTGGTCACACTTGTTGGACACTGTGTGTGTGCTGGAACAATGACACTGCTGTGTGTCCACTGGTCCTAGCGGTGGAAGTTGCCTTACACCTGTGCCTGGCAGCTTTCCCACCAGCTCCCCCTTCCTCAACACTCACGCACACATGACTCCCCCCTCGCAGACATGAACACGGACTCACACACCCACTGAAAATCCACTTAAGGTCTCACTTTACATCCTGTCTTAGCTTTTAGAGGCTCACTACAAAGAACAATGCATATTCAGCAGGTCACTCCGCCGGTCAGATAGAGCACACGCAGCCCCTCAGGCAGACCTTATCATTTCATATCAACATGAGGAAAAAAGCTCCTCACTCACCTCCTCCTCCACCTCCTCCTTTTTCCGTTCCTCATACCAAAGACAAAGATTAAAGACAGTGGTGTTTCTTGATTTATTTATGAGTTGTTGATGGAGTTTTCTGGTCAGAGCTGTTCTTATAGCTCTAAGTGAAACATGGCACAGGTGGAAATGTAACCGGGTGTAGGTCTGGAACTTTGGAACTTTGTTTGGAGCTTTGGTATTTTCAAGGATGAATTCTGACACTTTATCTTTGGATTTAATTTTATTCTTAATATATTTCTTGATTTTCCTTGGCTTTTGTAACATTTTATTTAGTGTAATGACTAAATTGAAGTATTTTCCAAGCTTAATATTTGTCTAGTTACAATTGATCGGCTGATTATGTTGACGGGGTGTCAAACTCACTGTCATTGGTGGGCCATATCAGCAATACAGTTTCCTCTGGGGGTGGTTGTATACGAAAGGCAATATAGATGTAACTAGTCCATAACATACAAATACAGGTTTTTACTAATCATTAGTATTTATTTTTGTCCATCATCATTTCACCCATTAGAAAATCATTGTCAGTGTAACCACTGATCAAAAAGCACAGAAACAGTAACATTCTGACTCTTTATGGACTAGTTTTGTTTTTTGGAACACACCCCACAGGCATAGACCATGTGGGCTACCAGGTGTCCCGGGGCACCAGGTTTGTGAGCCCTGCACTAGACAGATTAAGCACTAGCTTATGTGCTGATGTTCATCAACTTCCTTTTAAATTTGGATATTAATCAATAAACTTGGAAATATGAAGTTGTTTGCAATTACATCACCATTTTAAAAAATAAAACTATTTTAGATCACATCTTGGCGAAACCCAGGCTCTGCCTGATCAGTTTGTCATTATAATTATATAATCCATAATGATTCTTACTGATATTGTGTAATTTGGCAGATGTTGGGTGTTAGCTGATATCTTCGACCTTTCTACTAGTGTCCTCAGAGGCGTTTGACTATCATCCAAGATATTTAATTCTTTTTGACTTTGATCTTTATTTCACCCTTGTTTTGCTAGTTCTATTATCTATAAAATTTGTCAAAAAACACATTCGGTTTGCACAACTTCAGTATTTCCTTCTTTATTTCATGTTAACTCCATACTTTTGTATGTTGTTTGCGTTGTTCACGTCATTAGAAGCAAACTTTTTGTTAAAATCTAGTAATAGCTGGACATCTGAACATGTTCCTTCTCAAACTAAAACATTTATGATGCACAAAATGAATTTTTATTATAATGTGATATAATTATAGTCTCCAGTATCAGAGCAGCAGCAGTTGGCCCTCAGATAGGTTTTCATCCTATGGTCTCGTCAGGCTTAAGTGAAGGCTTGTGGATTATACTGTATGGATTCTGTGTCTGGAAAAATGAGTTATGCATTTCCTTATGTGTGTGTGTCAGTCTGTGTGTGTGTGTGTGTGTGTGTTCATTAATACTGAAATAATCCTACAAGTTGTGCATAGGTTTTAAATCTCACATTTGACACCAGCAGCTGTGATTTCTCACCTTGAGTTTGCAAATATTTGCACATGCTTGTGTGGCTGCAGCGATGGGTGGTACAGTTGTGGGCACATGTGGACCTTCTCACATAACCTCAAACCTCAAAGTGTCCATGGTTACCGTCCACTTCATTTCTGTTTTCCTTCCAAATAAGAGCGCACTCACAACTGAAGAGGGGAGAAAAACAAATTGTTCCGGACACACTGCTGTATAGGACCGTTCAGAGGACAGGGGGCAGCCATGATGTCTCACATGTATACATACATAAAGAAACTGCTGTTAATGACGAGTCAATTTTTTCATTTATGATTACTTTGTTTATTTCAGTATCACGTACTTTAAAAAAAAAATAAAATAAATGTCAGACTCTGTTATTGCCAGAATTAAGTATAAAACTGTCTGACAGTGGTTAAGTGGTTAAGGAGGTGGACTTGGGTCCACAAGGCTTCAGGTTCTAATCCACCAGCTGCCAGGATGCTACTGATGTGCTGTCAGTGTAGCACCATCCCGGCCCACATAACCTCCAGTGGGCTCACCACCCACAGGAAAGCTGACACAATGGAACAGTGTGATTTGGGTGTCAGTCGTGGAGACTACTGCCCCTGAGACGTGGTAAAGGATAAAACGATGGAAGCAGACAGCAGTTTCTGGTTGGATGCCCACTTGGATTGTGGTTGTGTATGGAAATGTATGTCCTTCAGTCTGTGTGTGTATTTAACTGTAGTTTCTATAGTGACTGTCAGTGTGAAGGGCTGTTTGTCTGTGACTGTATGCGCCCCAACCATAGACCTGTAAACTGTACCTCCACCCCTGACCCCATGACTGCTGGGAATAGCTGTAGCCACGCCTGCTACCCTGAAAGGACAGGGTGGGGAATGAAGGACATAAGAACTATACAGAGAGACCTTAACTGTTTTTACTTATCACCAAGTCCTTCAGTGTAGCTGTACTTTTGTGTCTCAACAGGTATTAAACTGTCTGTCCCCGGCTGCTGTCATGGTAATGTCACCATCAGAGCTGGAACGGTGTCTCGTGCACCAACAGCATGGCAGGTCAACAATGGCGTCCATAGTTGTGACCGTGAGCACATTCACAGAGGGTATAATTGAAGCTTTAGGTCGGCTGCAGAGGCCGGAGCAGGCGGCTGAGTGGTGGGATTGTAGGGGTTTAAGAGCTCACAGAGGGTCGCGGCGTTCGTCTGCGGTACGCTTTTGTGAAACGGGAGAGCCCTGAAAGTTAGCATAAAGAAGGGAGTGAGGATAGGGGGGAGAGGGTAAAAGGGGGGACTCAGGCCCAGCAGCCAGAGGAGACCACCAGTGTTTCCCGCAGTTTCAGCCTCACAGGTGTGTGTGAACGACTGCTGGTGTGTGTGTGAGTGGGTGGGACCGTGTCAAACCAATGACACACTGTATTGTAATCATGTATTGTGGGGACACGGCTGCTTCTCAAAGGTAAACACCAATGACAAAAAAACTGTAATGAAGCAGGTATCAGGTCTGGAGAGGAAAGAATGGGAGGTGGAGGAGGAGGAGGAGGGAGAGAGCAATCCAGGGAGGAAGACGTAAAGCCCAGCACCAGGGGAGGAACTGTATTGCTTTGAACTGAGGAATTTTGTATCACTCAAATATTTGTTTGGGGTAGTTCACATCGTTTCCAGGGGGATTTCACCAGAGGGATTTCACCTGAGGGATTATGTAACTTTTAAATCTGGATTTTTTTTTCACCACTTAATATATTAAGTGAAATTTAAATTAAATGAAATTTAGAAATCAAATTGATCCAAAGATAGGTAAAGTATAGTATGCTATACTTTACTGTGGATCAATTCGATTTCTAAACACATTTTGGGAAAAAAAGGCTCTTGGCTAAATATTGACTAAACTTTCAGAGATAGCTGACATCTGTCTGCTCAGTGTTCACTGTAGGAGGTCAATCTGGAGCTTTGTTCCTGTCTATCAATCGACAGCCTCTCTGTAAACACTGTGGCTCATGGTTAACTTTTTCCTGCCATTAAACCTCCAGCTGCTTTAACCTAACATTTATAATAAAATCGACACCAAATGTCTGTGTTCCTTCTCTCCAGATATGTAATGTAGAAATGTTTTCATATGGGACACTGGTGGCCAACCACTGCCACCCTAATCTGCTCCATACTGTCAGCCTTCCTGTGGGTGGAGAGCCCACTTGAAGTTATGTGACTCGGGACAGTGCTATGACCCAATATGTTCGGCCTCAGTGGCAACCTGGCAGCAGGTGAATTAGAACCCGAAACCTTGCACACCCAAGACCCATGTGTATTGAGAACAACTTGTTGGACGAAGTAGTAGATTTAGTTGTATAAGAGGAGGAGTAGGAGGAGGAGGAAAGGAAGTCTTATAAACCCACCACCTCCTAAACATTTGCATGTTTTTCTCAACATTTTGCCATGGCAACACCAAACAACGGGCAATCACACAACACTGTAGGTGCAATAAGGCTGGACTCTGGATTCAACTCTGCCCTAGTTGCTAGGTGAAGCTGTATTTTAAATTCCTCATATTCACACCGACCTCCTTCCATTCCATTTTACCTCCTCCACCCTCCTGAGAGTCAAATTCCAGATTAAACCCTTTTCCCCCTTCAGTTCTTGACCCGCGTGTATCTGCAGGGGGAAACATTTTTCAGATAGCTCCCATAAATTATGAGTTATCAGCAGGCCAGCTGTTGCTATTGTACTGATATGAATACAGCCCTCTACGCCTGTCACAACGATTCTGTCCTGAGTGTGGAGATGCTGGGTCCATAACAGTGTCATACAAAGCCGCTTACGCTCCCATTTTTCTTCCCTCAAGCTTTTTTTAAGGTGACAAAAAAAACGAAAAAATAAGTATGTGCATGGAAATCATTCCAGTGCCCTGCGGGCATCTTGATAGTTAGGGTAGCTCATTAGCACAGGAAGGATGTATACAGTATAATGAAAAAGAAAGGAGGAAGCAAACTCCTTGCCACTGCACACAACCAAATTTTACCACTGTATTGAACCCATCACCAGAGTGAACAGTGGGCAGCTTTGTGCGCCCCCTAAGTGGTAATATGGCAACTGGTGGATTCAAACTTGAAACCCTCCAGACCTGCGTCCAGTTCCTCAACCACTAGGCCACCACTGCCCCACATACCACTAAAGAAATGAGGCTGTACGAATAAGTGAAGTGTTTATAGTGTCTCTCGTCCTCAACAAGGCTTTGCGAGTAGGAAATATTTGTAGAATCTACTCATCTTCATCATCTTCGACTGCTTAATCCTCTTCAGGGTGAGAGGGGAGCCGGAGCCACCCCGCCCCTCACCTTGAACAGATCTCCAGTCCATCACGGGGCCACATGTAGAGGCGAAAAAAAAAATCATTCAAACAATCGCTGCAAATTCCTTTCCCCCACAGTCCAAAAACATTCAGACTGGGGATTAGGTGAAATATTTCAGTGTAAATTGGCCATAGGTATGAGCTAGAGCACTAACCACTCTTTCCATCGTCAGACCTGAATCTCTCTCCTAGTTGGTCATTTATCTTCTCTCAGTAACTGCAATTCTTCTGGGATGAGATTTTCCCCTCATTTTTTCAACTTCTGCCAAAGTTCTCTGGTTTATATCATTTGTTCAGGGTCAGAGAAAAACTAAACCAAAAACCCAAAAACATTCTGGGAATCTATTAGAAGTTGGTCTGTATGATAAAATACCATCAAAGTAATATTATGGAAGTTGCCCAGAAAGCATATTTCTCTAGAAATATTAAATTCATTCAGATAGAGAAGAGTTGACAGGAAAGAAAATACCTGGAAGAAATGTCAAGTACATTTTGAAACATTTGTCAGCTTGTACACTTTGAGAGGATTAGTGGGAGATCAGATCAGAATCTGCTCAGGGCTCCACCATGACTGGAGCTGGCTCTGTGTCAGAGTTTAACCATTTACTGTTGAACGTAATCAACCAGGGTGCAGGTTGTGTTCCACCTTCATTGTTCTGTTGGAACCCTGTAGATGGCAGTATGGATACCCTGATAATATAAGTTGCTATTAAAACTGAAGGAAGAGGAAGAGAGAAGTTGTCTTGAAGCAAGAACATTTTTGTATTTTAGAATTCTCAAAGAAACGCCAGACCTTTTGCTCTGAATGAAAAAAAAAATAGTGGTGGACACTTGGCATCCAGAGATACACAGAAGAATCAAATAGTTATTGTCTCTGATGACCACGCCTTGAGAACCAAGCAGGAAGAGATTCTTCTTCATTAGAGAAAATTAGGGGAGAACAAAAAGTCTTTTTAGACCGTTATCATTTCAGTAGAGGAGGGTTCCTGATCTGTCTACTGTAGCTAGAACATGTCCTCACATGTCTCCAACAGTCTTCGTCAGTTGAGTTGATTTATTGGATCGGGTTTTTCAACCATGGATAGAGAAGGAAGTGTAGAATAAAAAAAGCTATATATTTATAAACATTGATTTAATATGAAATATGGTGCAGTGTGATTTGGGTGGTGCCAGCTGCCCCCGCGACCCAACAACGGACAAGCAGAAGAAAATGAATTGGATACATGCAACTGTCCAACATTCGTCTGGTCTCAAAAGTCCATTTATATGCTCCTCTTATACTTTATTGTTTATTTTCTTTTAAATAGGATTCACTATTAATATAAATACACAAATACACATAAATACTATACATTTTTTTTATCAGCAACAAAGGTCTTGCAGTGAGACAGTCATGGACAAGTATTGGGACTGCTGGGCCACAGTGGGTCCCACAAATTTTATGCTAACTATTGAATACGTTCTGAAATGATAATGATATATTAGTATAATTAGTATAGTATTAGGAGTATAGTATAATTTTTGGTAGTATAATTTGGACAAGTTTGGCGGGCCAGATTTTAAAGCCCAATGTGCCACAGTGATCCCCGGGCCATAGCCTGCCTAGGTCTGTAATAGGAGGATCAATCAGGTTGAACATTGTCAGCAGTGGTGGCACAGTGGTTAAGGAAGTGGACTTGGACCCACAGGGCTTCAGGTTCGAGTCTACCAGGTGCCAGGTTGGCACTGAGGTGCTCTGATCCACCCACAGGAAGGCTCACAATGTGGCATTTTGGCAAAAAGTTTTACTTTTCCCGGTACAACCCTCACCATTGATCCAAGCTTGGGACCACCACTAAAAAAAACTGGTTTGTGGTGTTTCTACACGTTTTGCTGACCCAACAACGGACAAGCAGAAGAAGATGAATGGATGAATGAATGAATGAATGAAAGACAATGTTCTTTACGGAAGGAATGCAAACTCCTTGTCAATGTGATCACCAAAAGTAATCTCTGTATTAAACCAATCGCCAAGGTGACTGTTGGGCAGTTTTAGGCGCCAAGTGAACAGTGAGAGGGAACGATGCCATGCTCAGAGCAACTCAGTGGTAACCTGGCAACAGGTGGATTCGAACGTGAAACCCTCTAGATCAGGCCTGGGCAATTATTTTGACTTGCGGGCCACAGGTGGTACAAAAATTTGAGTCATGGGCCAGTTGTCAGAAATCAGAAAATTGAGTATTTGCGTAAACTAAGATAAATGATGAGTAAAGTATTGAATAAAGCCAATGATTTAGACTATCTATTGGGGAAATGCTGGCTTTGCAGGGAAAAGGTAGAAGGAAAATGATAATATGAATTAAAAGTTAAAATTTGGACAAGTTGGGAGGGCCGGATTAAAACGCCAAACAGGCCGCATCCGCCCCCCGGGCCTTAGTTTGCCCGGGTCTGCTCTAGATCGAGTCAGGTTCCTTAACCACTAAGCCACCGCTGCCCCATGTTGATAACACCAGTGTTAATTCCCACAGATCCATTTCCAGTGTTCAGCCATCAGGATTGTCTGGAGCTACAGGTGACACATGATCCAAGTAAATAAACTGATTAAAATCAACTATGACTTTTAAGAACTCAGAGATGAAAGACTGCTGCGGGTGATTTCTTTTTTAAGGTAAGTTGAACCTGAGATTATTTTGGAGTTTCCACATCTGACTGTAATAAATCAGCCCCAGCATTCAGTCAAGGAGGTTCGTGTGATCAGGAGAAAACAAATGGATTTCCAACAGTACCTGGAGGTGGAGGTTGCGAAAGTTTCTCACCCTCCCCCTTCCACACACGCACACACGCAGTGACACATTCCAGCGGGCGGAGTCAGTGTTTGTGAATGAGCCGTCGTGTTTGAGCAGCGGAGGTTCGGAGCTTCTCACTCTCAGAGGAGGCGCAGTCACAGCAGGATCTCACGGACGCGCAGAGAAAAAGTTTTTCCATCATGGATTTCTTCACTGGACTAAGACCTTTACTGTTCACCTATGTTCTCATCAACGGCATCCTCATCACGCTGCAGACCAAAGAAGGTGAGCTCCTCTACTTCTATCCCAACTTTTCTCCGCTCTTAAACGCCGCGCGTCCGCAGAGGCGCAACACGCGATCCACGCTGCTGAGGCTGAACTTTGCTTCCAGGAAACATTCTCCTTCTTACTTTTCGTCCCTGCGTCTGTGCGACCGTCACACTGTGGACAAGTGCGTCAAAACAATATCACTGTATTAACGTGAGTCTGAACTGATCGGTTTTCGTTAAGGTGTGTGAGCTTTAGGTGCGCCAAACAGCAGCAGGTGAAACCGAATCTTCAGAAAGTTTGACTTTATTTAAGAAAAGTAATTTATGTTGGACATTTACCCAGTGGCTCCAGTTTTTTTTTCTCATGGGAACCCAGATTCCATAATGTAAAAATACACAGGAGCTGCTCCCCGGACTGTACGGTCTCAGACTATAATTAAGTGGCACACAATTGCACTGCATTTTCCACCAAGTGAACTGAATGTGCTTCTATGCAATTGGTATAGAGCAGGCATGGGAAAACTAAGGCCCGGGGGCCACATGCGGCCCGTTGAACTTTTTGATGCGGCCCGCCAACCTTGTCCAAATTAAATAATTTATTCACATTCATTATACTTCTGCCTTTTCCCTGCACTAATGCATTTCCCCAGTAGATGAGGCCCTAAAGGTATGAGACCTGTAGGATTTTAGGATTTATACATGACTTTTAAATGCCACTTATCTTAGTTCAAATGAACATATATTCCATATTTCTGCGGTTGACTCGCGTGTCCAATTTTAGGACCAATTCTGGTAATTGTCCAAGAGTTTGCTCACATCTGGTATAGAGTTAATCTTAGCGGCTCACTGTTAGTCAGACCTCTAAAAAACTAAATATCTAAGATTCAAATGTGACTGTTTAGACAAATGTTATCAACTCCTGCCTCTCTTTAAGGCAATCGTATTGTGAAGTTTAGTTGTTCCTAAAACGCCAGGCATGTATATACTATTCAAAAAACCTTTCAAAATGTAATGCGTCCCTTGGGAGCACTGTGCTTAGGAGCAATGGGATTGCTGGTCTGTTATTCCACCATCGTTTCTCTAGAGCAGAACTGGGAAAACTAAGGCTCGAGGGCCAGATGCGTCCCCTCAAGCTCTTTATTTTCTCGCTAAACTTGTCCAAATTACACTATTATTTTACATTATCATCACCCTCCAGCCTTTTCTCCGTAATGCCATCATTTCCCCAACAGATAATGTGGAAAAAGCAAAAAGCATTTTAGCATTCTAGACATTAATTATGACTTTGAAACGTCATTCATCTGAGTTCCCACAGCCACCCTATCTATCCGCTCTTGTCTCGGGCCCCTGTGTTGAATTTTAGCAGCCACTGTTGACTAGGAGTCAAAATATTAGCCCACGTCTGCTCTTCAGCCATGGGATGTCCTGAGAGTGAATAAAACTAGTGAAAATAGAAAGAAATATGATAAATTCCTAAAAAAAAGTTTTTTTTAAATCCTGTTTTTACCCTGACTTAATTAATGATTCATTAATTTCTCAATAAAACACAGAAACATCATCTTGTTGGAATCGCTCAATTTACTTCTGTGCTTACAGTGATAAGCACCGTAATATGAAACTAAGCGAAAAAAAAATAAAAACACAATAAACTTGAAAAATCAATATTTAAAGTTAAAGACAAAAAAAATAAACAATGAAGCTAAATAAGTCAACATTGAAACTAGAACGAAAGACACACACAAGTAAATCAACTACATATCCAAAATACACCAAAGTTATGGACTTAACTCTAGTTCAGAACAACTCTAGCTCAAATTAGCTCGAACCTTGATCCAGATTGTTCACACGAATGCTGTGCCTTAATACTAATGGGTATAAATCAAGTTATTATTGGCTGTGCATAACAGACAGAGTTCCAGCTGTCGTCTGTCTAGACCTAGAGGTTTGACTATTTACTCAGTAAAATTCTACGTACTGACTTCAACCCTGTTGCATATTACATCACATCAGACTTTGAGTGAATGTGGGTCTTTATGCTACGATCATTTGTTTTCCAGTGATTTCTTCTCAATATCTGTAAATGTTTGCTCTGTCTGATGTACTACTTATATCTCCACAGAGGTTCTCTTGGACATGAAGGCCACAGGAGGCGAACTGGGCTGGTTGACATGGCCTTTGGATCAGGGTGACAAGCTTGGGGTGAGTTGCTCCATTCTCTCCTTCTTCTCTTCCTCCTCCTCCATCCTTCTCCCAGCTCCAGCTCCCACTATTTCTTCTGGAATTTGCCTTAGGTTATATGTTATGAGCAAATCCTTAGTATGGATAAAGTGACAGTTGCGATTGTTGCGGACAGAATTTGAACGTTTGATGTTTACATTTGTCTGCACTCTGACCCTGCTGTGCGTACACACATACACGCCACAGGTTTCTGTGAAACCCGGATGGTTGAACCCTCACGTTTGCTCTGGTGCGTGGACGTGAGAAGGTCTCGAAGGTCTTCCCTCTCAGAGCTGTTGCCTGCAGAGCATGTCTGGGCTACACCAAAATTTCAGCAGACAGAATAGCTGCTAGCACTGAACTGGAAATTCTTGTGGCTTCTTGTGGTTTTAAGGTTTCAGCTTCAGAATTGTATGTTAGAAGGCAATTAACTTTTAAAGTTTGCAGCATGTGGTAGCTCTTTTTAAAAGTGTTTTCAGTGGCGTTAATCAGCCTTTCCTTTTAAAAAATGTCAGCGTTCGACACATTACCCAAATACAACTACGTACTTGTGGCCAAATATTTGCCAGTGGACTGGAGATTTGGGTGTTAGTGTCTATTTTGTGGTTTCAGAGAAACTGACCAGAGAGTCTCATGCAAATCTGAAGTAAATAGCCTCATTTCATGTGCTGATGACTCCCAGGCATGTGCTGTTTACCGTGGTTCCTTTTCAAATAGGTCTGACTGGTTATCTTTGAAAATCAGGTTTCACTTCCACTTAATTTGCTCCCTCGCGCAAGTTTGCTGGAACAGTTATTTGCGGTGACGTATGGTCATGTAACGAGCAGCACCTTTGACAATTATTATTTTAAGTGTTACAGGCCTCCTCGTGAAGAAATGTTCACCAGCTGTTTCATAGAGGAGGGGGCCCTGCTGTTGTCCATCAGCTTCATACACAGAGCCACACACTCAGCCAACAAAGCACATTTCTTTAATTAATAACACAGTGGCCGCCAGTACAGAGCAAACCACAGGAATTGGCCCCCGTGGGGGGCAGTTGTTCCTCAAGAGCCGAGGTCGTTTTGCAAGATTCCGTCAAGTTTCTTAAGAAAAATATTTTTTTGGCATAGTTTAGTGTGAGCAGAAGCAGCAGCAGGATTTCGGGAAAGATGCCAACAGTAGCAAAAGCATGTGGAGGATTTGGAAATAATTTTGGTATCTCTGCAATGTCAGAAATGCTTCTTCATCTCAGTTCCTGAGATTGTGTTGCTATTGAATAAATTCTAATAATAACTTGGAAGGTTCCAAAGTTTGTAAAAATGTTGATGTGGCATTACGACACTAAAATTGTATTCAGCATGGACTTTTCCACGTGTATTGAGATGAAGTAAGATTTCACTTCTCAAAGCCACACTAGGGTCAAGTCATGATATTTTGGTTCAAGTTCCTAAAAAGAACATTAGCCCATTAGCATATATGGCTTAATAAATAGTGGCTTAATAAATAGTTACAAACAAATGACTCCAAAGTACTAATTCAGAGGAGGCATAATTCTACCCTGTTTGTACCACATTAACTCTTAAACCACATAAAGTCACTGTTAGGGGTTCCACAGGGATTAATGTTCATAACACTAAACTTGTTCTTTTCTGTTTTCTTTTGCAGTGGGAGGTTGTACAGAGGACCCTGAACGGCTCCCAGTTCTACACCTACTCTGTATGCAATGTTGGTGAACGTGAGCAGGACAACTGGTTGCGTACAACCTTCATACAGAGGCACCCATCGGCTTCGAGGGTTTTCGTGGAAATCCAGTTTATTGTCCGTGACTGCAACTCGTTTGACGGTGCCTCACTGACTTGTAAGGAAACCTTCAACCTATTTACGTCCGAGTCCGACGCAGATGTTGGGACTACCTTCCGCAAAAGCCAGTTTCGGAAAGTCGCCACAATAGCTCCTGATGAAATTACCAAGAGAAATGAAATGCGAATAAACACGGAAACAAGGGTGGTTGACAACCTCTCTAGAAAAGGCTTTTACTTGGCCTTTCAGGACATTGGCGCGTGTGTTGCTCTTCTGTCTACCAGAGTCTACTACAAAAAATGCCCGGCTACTGTGAAGAGCCTTGCGTCATTTCCCGAGACAGTGGCCGGAGGTGAAAACCAGGCCCTAAGGGAGGTGAGCGGGGTTTGCGTGAAAAATGCAGTAAGTGAAGAGCTGCCTCGCATCTACTGCACTGTGGACGGAGAGTGGGTGGTACAAGTGGGACAGTGCCAGTGTAAACCAGGATACGAAGAAGTCCAAGACGCCTGTCAAGGTAAGACTCTGTCCTTGAGTTTTCCCTGAAAAGTGCTTTATTCCATCATTAAGTAAGCAGCCTAAACCACGCAGTTCCCATGAGAAGATCTTCTTTTTAGAGAGACCATTTGTCACTGGTCACGTTTTTTCCCAGTGTACCTTTAATCTTATTGTCGGAGGTTGTAAAACAAGCCTGCATGGCAGTTGCGGATATTTATCATAGGTGTTATTATCATAGTTGAGTGGAATTCTGCCCTTGGCTCACACAGCCTCTCTGCAATGGTAGGAATGCTCAGGCCGACTTGAGCAAGTCACAGCACCATCCCTGACCTTAAACCAATACCTATAAAATTAGTAAATGTGCTTCTGGGTTTCAGGCGTACAACTTAATTTTGTTAACTCAGTGGAAAACTGAGCACAAGAACAAATAGCTTGGGCCATAGCATTTAGTCCAAGCCTAATAAATGTTTATTTTCTGTTTAAAGTTGTATAAAAAAAATCCAATTAAATTTCCTTTGTCATAAATGTGAGCCCTTGGCCCAGACTAGGTGCCAAGAATGTCTGCCTATATCTGCAGTAAAACCAGTCGGTGAGAACAGTGTGTGTACCAAGGAAAAGAGACAATAAAAGAATTGGCCATATTTATTTACAATGTCTAACAAACTAATGACTCCTTATGTAAATGAAAAATGGGACATGGACATGAGTCTTAGATCACATTTTGGTCTATGATACATGGGAAAAACATTAAAGTGTGGACCCCGAGGTCAATGCCCAGTGTGCAGCCCATGTTGAAGGTTTGTTTAACAATTCCACGGCCGTTTTCTCTGGTTCACTCATTGATCTTCATTACTTCTTTTTAGCTAGCATGAACATGTGTTGGCCATTTTAAACTTCTCGTTTTTTTTGAACAAATGGGTTCTTGGCTGCTAACTGTCCCAGAAGACCATTCTTGATTAAGCTTTTTTGGGACTGTACTGAAGTCTGACTTGGCTCTACCTCAATGAAGCTGCCAGATGCTGATCCAGGTCCTTATTGCTCCTCAGACTCTCCTTTTTTTTGGATCTAGATGTAGCTAGGTCTTAACATTTCTTTAACATCACTCACAAAAAGTCATTCCGGCACCACTGAAATAGATGAATCTTAGAAACATCTCAGCTAATATTTACATCAACACTGTATATTGGATCTGTTCCCCAGAATCCTGTGGAAACACTCCACCTTGTATTTTATAACTTACACCCTGTTGCATCAGGGCACTTCCTGCCCTTCCATTATCTTCTGTTCCTTGACCTTGTGTGGTTATGGGTGTGCTGCAGTGTCGGGCCGTCACTCAGAGCTTCTTACTTTGTAGTTTGTACTGTAGTATTTAAGCCCTGCAAAAAAAATGTCTCTCATTGTTGTGGCAAGGGCTGTCAGTGTGACTGAAAGTGATGAAAGAGTCGGGGAGGCTACTGTACTGTGATGGATTAGCATCTTAAACGCTGCTACGCTGGGCAGACAGGAGGAGGGGCATGTCTCGGAGATGAAGCCTCTGAGCCTCATGGACTTTGTTCATCTGAGGCATCACAGGGAGCTGAGGCCCCGCTTCGTGTGATGGAACATGCCGACTCCGTGTTTCCCCCGTTGCATCTCTGCTTGTCCCCCTGTGTGTGCTTCACAGATCTGCTGAGCTCTGGCTCTGGCTCTGGGCTGGGTCGTGTGACTTTGCGTGAACGTGGAGCACAAGCTGACATGCAAGGGCCTGTTCAGATCTGCTCCATAGCTCCAGCACCTAAAGACACCAATCAGTGCTAAATGCTCCTCCTCATTTTTGGGGGAAGGAATGGAGTGGGTTGTTATACATGCACACGCTTCTGCACAAAAGAACTGAAAAACAACATGGAAACAAACTTTTAGTCACTTCCTGGAACTCAGATTTAAAGGGATCTTGGGACTTCATTGAGTTTAGAAAGAGTTTTTGACCTAAGACTTTTTCCATGAGGACTTTATTTTTGTCATTAGTATCTCTTCATCTCTCTCTGTCTTTCAATACATTGATTATTGGGTTATTGTGGATGCTTGCTTAAAAAGTATTTATTTTGTTTTAATATTATAGAGGATAAGGTTCAGAAATCCAGCTGTTTGCTTTTTTCTAATAAATTAATCCTCAATAGATTGCCATTCTCTGACCAGCAAAATGTTTATAACCCTAATTCTAATTTTAATTTGACTCAAGTGGAAATATCCTCAAAATTTGATGCCCCCCAAAAAGGTTTATCCATAACAGGTTGTTTTATTCTTTCCACAAATTATTTCTGCAACTAACCAACATTTTATACATTGTCTTACTCACTAATACATTTTAACTATATGCTTAAGTTCAACTGATTAAAGCTTTAGAACAGTATCAACTGGACACTGTCTCCACGGTGGATTTCGTTTTCCTCTGACTCTGGTGCTGGTGGCTGTACGTGGAATTGCTGATTCCACGTACAGTTGATCTGCTCTCCCACTCGGTTTCCCTCCAATAGGCGGATAAAAGTGATGAAGTCTTCTGTCAGTACAGCATTCTAAGCTGCAGGATGGTGCCAGGTAGGATGATTAGGCAGGAGAGGAGGGAGGAGCAGGAGGAGGAGGAGGAGGAGAGGATGGAATGAAAGAAAAAAGTCATACAAAGGGAGAAACTGAGGTGGTGTTTAGTGAAGTGGTGTGATTTTTTTTTTAACACAGAGAAAGAGGTGAGGATTGGAATGCAAAGGTAGAAGAACAATGAAGAGCTGTGTTTTCCTCCCAGGCTGGAGGAGCCCACCTCCACCTCTGCTTCCAACCCCCGCCTCCTTCTCCTCCTCCTCCTTCTGTTCCGTTCAGTCGGTACATTCCTGATGAGTTTGTCGAGAAGGAGCCTCCCAACATTACTCCAGACCTGAGGAATTCCCATGAGAGGAAGAGTAGCTCCTGATAACTCACCCTAAATGTACCCAGAAAAGCCTCCTGCCTCCTGACGGCCCAAAATTACTGTCAGGGTGGAGGCTGATGGCAGCTCACCGTCTCGTTTCGGCAGTTGCGGATGAAGGTGGCCCTAGAATGAATCATAAGGTCGCGGCGCGGGGTCGAGACTGAACAGCTCAGAGAGGCTTTAAATGGAATCCAACGCAGACCCACAGTTAATCATTCCCTCCAACTTTTTTCCTGTTCAGGGTGCTGTTAAAGAAATAACCACAAAACTTCAATTGTGGTCTAGTTTTTTTCCCCTATGTGGGTGAAAAGTTTCCGTGTTCAGTGTTGTGATTGCTCACTTTTATGTCCCTACGCCCCTCGGGCCTTGTTAATGTAAAAATGTGTGACCTTTTCTGGCGTTTGCCTCCGGTCTCGCCATCGTCGCTGTGGTGTTTCTGCCTTTGAGATCCCGCCTGTAAGACTGTGATTTCTTTCCTCCTGTTTTGGTATCTGTCGGTTACTCTTCAACAGAGTGCCGTGGACTTGCTTTGGACAAACAAACTCCAAAGATAAAAACGTGCTCACTTACTCGCAGACCTACCAGAGCGTGCTGAGCAGGAAACCGAAAAAGCTTTTAAAAGTGACTGTTAATCATAAGCAGCCGGGAGAGGAAAAAGCCCTGATCAGGGCAGTCACAGACTTCTGTACAGGAGAATTATCTGTGCTCTCAAAAGACATTAACATCAACTGTAAAACCGAGCTAAAACAGACTAAAGCACCTGGAAAAGTGCCCCCAGGATTTATGTTTACGGCCATGATCCCAGTCAGACTGATGAAGGCTGTCTTTGTTATTTCTTCTATTAATCATTTTTATGTTTGGAGTCTTTGAATGGGTATTTATTTTTCCTCCCTCGCCCACCTCACAGACTTAATTAGCAATAAATCTTTCCCTTTTTCTGGGATTGGTGGATCCTGATGAAATACAGATGATGACCAACGTGGTATTTTTGTCAGAAAATCGTGAAATACGCTGCGATCGTGTCAGAACGTCTGTAAATAAAAACACGGCTTCGGAATGATCATGGATATAATGTTGCAGTAATTCATTGTTGTATTCCCTTTATTGTGTTAGTGCGGCGAGTACCATAAATGTGTGGTGACGTGTAGTATAAACTGTATACAGTACAGAAGGGGAGGCTAAATTTAACACAACTACACAGCTGCATTGTTCACTAATTGAAGGGAGTGTCGAAAAAATACTAGATTTATTCCTGACTTGACTGATTTATTCCATATTCTGCGTGTTTATCGCTATATAGTCTCATTACTGTAATTATGTTACTGTATTTAGTGTAATGGCCTCACTAACGGCAGAAATATAAATAGCTCTCAATTGGTACAAACATGAAATCTGTCAGAAAATAATTACTGAATAAATATGAAAAATACAAATATTTTAATGTGTCAGTGATATGGTACACTGGTACCACACTGGTACCATATCACTGTACAGTGGTATGACATACTAAATGTAGGATAGTTGTATTGTATAAACTACTAAAGAGGTTTAAATTAAAAAAAAGTTTAATAAAACGTAAAATTTTAAAATTATTTTTAAAATATGTTTTGAAAAAATGATATTTATGTTTAGTTGATATTCTTTAGCTTAGCTTTAGCTTAGAAATAGTTTTTTTTTTTTTTACATTGTTGGTCCAAACAAAAACATTGTAGTAATAACAATAATGTGTTTATCAATTCAAAAGATAGATAGATAGACAGATCCAAAAATACTTTTGGACTACTTTAAATTAAAAATTACCTTATCAGTCCCTCTGGAGTTTCATTATAAAAATTCTGGCTGCAGCAGCTTCACAGCTTGAAACAGCAGTAAAAACACATGAATATGTTAAAATTCAATAAAAAAAAAAACATGGCTAAACAATGGCTAAAAATATATCTACCGTAATTTCCGGACTATAAGCCACAACTTTTGTCACACAATTTCAACCCTGCGGCTTAGGCAGAGATGCGGCTAATTTATGCATTTTTTTCTAACTGCGCAAGCAGAAAATGTGAGAGTGAGACCGGTGGTTTGGAGGAAGACGCAAGTCAGAGCCGCCAATAAAAACCATAGAAGAAGAAG
>JAFBJS010003729.1:292294-354678 GCA_016785265.1 Paraplagusia blochii
TAATAAAACGTAACATTTTAAAATTATTTTTAAAATATGTTTTGAAAAAATGATATTTATGTTACTTAGAAATAGTTTTTTTTTTTTTTTTTACATTGTTGGTCCAAACAAAAACATTGTAGTAATAACAATAATGTGTTTATCAATTCAAAAGATAGATAGATAGACAGATCCAAAAATACTTTTGGACTACTTTAAATTAAAAATTACCTTATCAGTCCCTCTGGAGTTTCATTATAAAAATTCTGGCTGCAGCAGCTTCACAGCTTGAAACAGCAGTAAAAACACATGAATATGTTAAAATTCAATAAAAAAAAAAACATGGCTAAACAATGGCTAAAAATATATCTACCGTAATTTCCGGACTATAAGCCACAACTTTTGTCACACAATTTCAACCCTGCGGCTTAGGCAGAGATGCGGCTAATTTATGCATTTTTTTCTAACTGCGCAAGCAGAAAATGTGAGAGTGAGACCGGTGGTTTGGAGGAAGACGCAAGTCAGAGCCGCCAATAAAAACCATAGAAGAAGAAGTTTCATGTATAGTAACGTGCTTTGTACATGAATAAAATTAGCATAAACTGACCCTCATCATGGAAAATGCAAAAAGAATGCGGCTTATAATCCGGTACGCCTTATAATCCGGAAATTAGGGTAATAATAATAGAAACAGACAGACAGAAAGTCATTATAATCTCAAAACATTCCATCCTAAATCCTTGTTGTCGTACTGTACGGCTGTGTAATTGAGTGAACCTGTACAGTAGCTTGTGCCCGTCTTAAACCACTGTAATCATATTGTGTGTACAAACAGGTAGAGACTCATCCAGACAGGTTCCCTCTCTCTTTAAATCCATTTGTTTTTCCATGACTCACATGTAAATTATAACAGAGGCCAAACAAGGATGATTCCCTGGGCTTTTAGTGCAGCGGCGCAGTCGGAGTGGTGTTTAATACAAACACTCACCCGGAATAATATACTTCACTCTCTCTCTCTCTCTCTATATATATATATATACACATATATACATATATATATAGTCCTTTGTTATTTTAACAGTATATTATTTCCAATAACGTGATTATTTTCTTAACTCTGGCAGCAGCGCCGCAGATTTCCACCTGTGACTCAGTGTTGACACTAAGAGTTTTCCTCCCTTTGCTTATCACGCCCTTCCTTACCCATAATCCTCCCTGGCACAATAGAACCGCATACTGCAGTGTGTGTCACCACCAGAAAGGACAGCGGGCCGTCCTGCCTCTACGCTCGGCCTTGTGTTTTACTGCCTGGGTCCACACATCATCAACTACCTCAACAAATAGGCCCTAATCCCACACTATACTTTCCACAGGGCTGTATTTTTACAAACACACAGCAGACGTGACTGTGGAATATCTGGGACTGCCGAGGGCACTTATGGTGTCTCGGGGTAAAATGGCGTCTTGGTGGAACAACTGTCCATTACGGTTCCAGTAAAGTTATTATTCCGTTGGCCAGAGAAGTTCCAGTAAACTATTTTTAAGTCTGCCCTCTTTCACCCTCTCTCTCCTTCTTTCTATCTCTCTCTCTCTCTCTCTCTACATGTCCGTGTCTCCCGAGTCATTTTGGGCTGATGGTACAAACAGTTTGGTAGAGCTGTGTGACTCTGCTGAGCTGTGGTGAGTGATTTGTATGGGTAGTAATTGACTTGGGTGTGTTTGTGCTTTTCAAGTGATGTAACTACTGGTTCTGCTTACTATTTTGCCTTTGTGTAGTCTCTCTCTCTCTCTCTCACTCTCTTCCTCTCTCTGTCTTTATGTCCATGTTTCCTACATGTCTCACTAGGGGACCCGCCATCTACTCACGACGCAAACCATTTTGTGCCTGTGCATAATGTGCCCTACATTTGGTGGTTTTGAGTCTGGGCTCGTTTTCTAAATGACTGATAAAGATGAGCAGAAAACACACTACAGAAGTCAGTTGTTTTGAATGTGTCACTGAAGCTGTACGGTGGTGAGGGAGAAACATTCCCCCCAGATTGGGTTAGGAATCTATCAAACCATTTGAGTTGTAGTTGTGGTATTTTTGTTTTGGAGAACGAGTAAAGTTTGAACATTTGCCACCCTCTGTGGTGCCCCCTGCAGGGGAGGAAAGGAAGACTACCTCCTTTTGTCTATACAGAACACTTTAAGTCAAAGTAAAATACAGAAGTCAGCTATTATCATGCGCAACCCAAGTAAAATCACTGGGTCACTTCCCACTCTGAGCAACAACCACTCTCCTCTCCTCTCCTCTCCTCCCTTCCTCTGAGGTCCCTAAAGAGTCTTTCTGTTTGAGGCTCAATTTTCTGCCTTTTGTCTTCTATTTGTTTGATTTTCTCTTATCTCCAACCATATAAACTCCCATGAAGATTTCCCAGTTCCTAATTCTAATCTACCCCAGAGACCTACCCTGGTGGACGGGGACTAACCGAGTTAAAACAAACATGCGTTATGTTCTTGTTTTCTGTAAAAGCTCAGGGTTGGTTATTTTTGGCCATATTTCTGGCGTAGGTCATGAATATTACAGTGGTGGAGTTCAAACATCCCCTTTCACACGGCCCTGCTGTAAGTATTAGTAAGTATAAGCAGTTTCTACCTTGACGTTCTGCAAAATACTCAAATACTCCACAGCAGTATGTGCTGGTTTACCAAAGTTTCAATGTTGATCCACACTCATTTGATTTTCGTTTGAATAAGGTATCTTAAAATTTAGATTTAATCCCAGTTGACACTGCCAGGCTTCTTTCATCGAGAGCCTTTCACCTGAACTTTCTTTTCAGTGGATCCAGGCTTTAGTCCTTTATTCTTAATGATCCCGTGCTGCCACCGTAATTATATCTTGAAACAGAACCCAAATTGATTTAGTCTTGGGATAAATCATTTGAGAAGTGGAGCTTTTATCCAGCGTTCACACAAATAAGTAGATTATTTCCACTTGCATCCAGTCGTCCTTCTCGCCCCAGTGGAAACTTTTTGCTGTTGATAACTTGCCGTGGATGCCGTCATGGTTGCCACCTTAGCCAGGCTTGTAAACTCTCCTGCTGTTGTCCTGCTTTATTGGTTCTTTCCACCATTAAAATCATATTTTACGAAAAAAAAAGAAGGATTTGAAAGAGAATTTATTCTATGATACATGATGAATAAAGTTTTTTTTTTAAATACTATATATGTGTACTGTTCATAGGCTTCTATTCTACATGAGGGGCCAAGGATTATTAATTGATTCCTTATATTGTTTTGACCACAGGGTCTGATTTCAGCAGGGAACGATAAAGACTCCACTCTGTTGTCTGTAGCTGAGCTGTTTTTCCTGAGGAAGTTCTATTTTTATTGCTCCATGCAGCTTCTGGTGACGTTCTAGGAAAGAGACAACAAACCTTCATATGACCTCAGGTTTCGTGCACAATACTGAACGGGTAAATACAAATAAAGACGTCAAAGTTTCGACTCCTGGCTCGGAGAAGTAACTGGCTTCGTTTGCACCGCAGTTAATGCTCACTTACCCAAGAAAGGGGAAATGGAAGCTTTCCTTTTCTATCGTTGTTGGATTTTTGGGTTTCGATTGCTGCTCTTGGAAGCGGGTCCTAGAGAAACACGGTAGAAGTGTGTGATTAGGATGTAAATCTGTCAGTACCTGGAGCCAACTTGCTCCTCACCCTTTTAAAACGTCCACCCAGACCCTTCTTAAAACCAAGGCCTTGTTCAATTTTTAACTTATCTGATGTGAAGTATATAAAGGAACATGAACACAGAGCCACACCTCTGTATCTCAGGGATTTTGATTAAGATGGCTTAGGGTGGATTTCATATAATGGAATCATCTCGCTCTGACGAACTAATCCCCACATTGAAATTTTCTGCTCCAATACCCTGAGCTCATGATCTCTGCGCTGCTATCAGAAATGTGGAATAAAGTGGGGGTAAGTCGCCAACTGATCGGACAGCGGCGATCGTTAACATGCATGGGCTGGAAAATAAGCTTCTCTCTTTGCTGCTCAGCTCTGGAAATCCACCATGATTACTAAGAGTTTGTAGATTTCTCAGATCTCATGCCAAAGTAACGTCTGCCCAGCAGGCTGAACGTAAGGGAGTTGGTTAGATAATGGGCGGACGCCAAAGGTACTTTCATGCGGTGTCATGCTTTCGTCCTGTTGGGTCACGTTTTTAGTGAACAGAACACTGGCAATTACTGCGATGGAGATGACAGTAAATGCAGGGAAGATGAGACGAGGAAGCCTCTACTACGGCTCTTTAGCGTGAGCAGCCGTCCTGTCGCGGTTTCAGAACGGTGACGGGTCTAATGGATGAAACTTCTGAGGTGTCAGAGCATGCTTTAAACAGTGGATGTCAGGGCTAAAATAAGATGAATGTTGCCGTGTGATGCATTTTACGCCAAACTTGACACTATTTTTCTCTGGATGGTTGACGGTGGAGACTGACGTGGTAATACGTATCCTCACGGCGAGATTCTGTAGCGATGTGATGGCGGCCAAGTGCACATTCATACACATTAAGCCTTAAAGCTGGACTGTGTGATTTTCGGTCACTTTTATTGGTGTTGTCTTTTCTTCAGCTCAGTGACCACAGGAGATGTTATTTTATCTCCATCCATCCTTCATCTTTAACAGCCCTTGTCAAGCAACACAATCCGACATAACAGAGGGGAGTTTGTGTGTTTTTAGAAGAAACACAAGTGTTTATCCCATCAGACTGCTGAGCGCATGCTTTTTTGCAGCAGTGAAATCCACTTGTAGAACCTTCTATGTGTTTTTAGGCCTTTTCCGACTGGTTTGCAGCCTCCTTTCTTTACTTCCCCTGCAGAATGGGTGTACCTCCAAAACTGACAGACTTCTTCTTCTTCCTCTTTTGGCTTGTCCATTTTTCAGGGGTTGCCACAGCGAGTCAACAATTTCCATCTCCCCCTGTCCTCTGTATTCTCAACTCTAACTCCAACTACCTCCATGTCCTCTCTACCTTCTCTTAACATGTCCAAACCATTTCAATCTGTCTTCTCTAGCTTTTTCTCCAAACCTTCCTGTCTGTGTTGTCCCTCTAAGCACCTCATTCCTGATCCTGTCCATCCTTGTCTCTCCTAAAGAGAACCTCAGCATCTTTAACTCTTCTACCTCCAGCTCTGTCTCCTGTCTTCTACCTTTTCCTAGTGTCTCTAATCCATCCATCATGGCTGGTCTCACAATTGTCTTGTAAACCTTCCCCTTCACCTTAGCTGACTCTCTTCTATCATAGATAGCAGACTTAGTATGTTGGCTGTTAGCAAGATAACTCAAAATAATCCATTAAACTCTACATCTGCCCTGCTTTGTACGTTAGAATTGGTTTTATTATTTACATACAGTATATGAGAAGGAGGGTGAAGATGTAATTGTCTGTTGTTCGAGGGCTGATGGTGTTTTTCAAATGTTCCAAAAATACCAGTTCATTCTTCTGCCACATCTGAGTTAATGCCCCGAGGAGACAGTCGAGAAAGAGAATTTTCATTAAAATCCTCCTTTATGTTTTTCCATGTTATGATATAATAACTGCAGTGACAGAATGATTTAAAGTCTGCTGCGATATTAATACTTACAGTCGTCCTGCTGTGAGAAATTTGATTTAGTACCATATATGTCAGAGGGTCATTTTAACTTTAATATCCAGATTGACTGATAATTCAATTTGTGCTATAAATACACCAGGAGAAATATTAAAAATGTTATTTGCAGCTTTGGTTTGTCCAAGTTTTTGTTTAAATCCTGCTGTACCTTCTGAACGCTCACCATTTGTCACATAGTTGAGCCTCAGCAGTTTTTTTTGTGCTGCGCAGCACATGTGTCGTTTGTGGTTGGGAAGTTGAGACACATTTCCTCCTGATGACATTCCTGAGCGCGGATTCTTGACTCTATCTATATTTCCGTGTGTGTTTGTGAATCTGTGGTGGTTGCAGGGGAATCCAGGGCAGTGTTCATCACATTGTTTTGCATTGCTGCTGTTGCTGTGAGATCAGCACTTTTCTTCCACCGTGTCAATCAGCGGCCCCCACGGCCACCGCCTCCTCCACCCATACCACCCACTCTTTGCTGCTCACAGGACCAGCACACAGCGGAAACCGGAGGTCACCTAATCCCTCGATGACTCCCCAACTCACTGGCTCAGGCCTTTCCATTGTCACTCAGTGCTGAGCAGCGCCGAGCGGACACTCTCCTTGTTGTCGTCTGGACTTCTAAGTTCTCTGCTTTATTGCTGCATTTGCTCCCATTTTGGCCCCTTTCCCCAGTCAGGAAGTGTCCTGACTTCCAGTCTGTGGCCTGTTGGCTCTGGGTGCCATAGTAAAATAGTGTTGTATTTCCCACCTGGCTGTCTGGACTTGACCAGCAGTATGAAGAAACGTGACCGGATGACTGTGACTGTGGTCCAGCTCTGGCCTCTGAAAACCTTTGTGGCTGCCTTCTTCGATGTATCTGCTTTATTTCATTTTATTAAAAAAAAGTAAGACACATGTTGTGACTCCATATTTGACTCATAGTCTCACTTATGAGTCTCCGCGTGGACAGAGAAAGTGAAGGGAAAACAGGAATTAAGGAATTTATTGTGAAGGTTAACAGCCCCAGATGAAAGCCTGAGTGCAATTGTAAAACAGATGTAATGCCCTTACAGCTGCTCCATTGGTCAGCTAATCCTTTTGACTAATGCACCCCCCCTCAAACACCCCCACCCTCGCAGACACACACTTTCATCAAGCCCTACACCTTTACTGCCTACTCCTCCGCCCCCTCCCTTCCTCTACCTCAGTGACCCCTGCTCATGTTACCGGCTCACCTCCCCCATCAGAGACCCCCTTTGTTCCGCAACCAATCCGTCTCCCCCAAAATGCTAATGACATGTTGTCACCCCGCATACAAACAAAATGACATGACATATTGCAATTACGGGTCTGACCAGGTCAGGGAGGAAAAGAGTGAGTAGTGGGGGAGGAGAAGTGAGGTAGGTGAAGGTACAGACAAAGAAACCACCAAACTACAGACATATAAGGAGGCTCAAGGAGATCACAGCAGTACAGAAAACATGACCGTTGTTTTTCATCATTATATATTGTTTTTTTAATGCAAATTATTGGATTTAAAAAAAAAGATCATCTGGTTTTATTTAGTTGTTAAAAGCATGAAGTAGCAAAAACATCTGAGCAATTCCACAACACATCTAATACTTTAGCTTTAAAACAGTTTCAATGTTTGTTTAATATTTACCAATATATATTTTCCCTTGCAATTATTTTATGAATTATATTAATCGCTTTATATTTTATACTGAGTTAAAACCAAACTTTTGCCATTGCTTTTAACTTCTTTTAATTTGTGAAACTGATTTCATAGCCTAGTTTTATCAGGTATATTTATTTATTTTTTTCTATTTTTTGTTTTCAAGCCCTATGTCCCTACTTAAACAATTTCTCCCCACAATTGTTTCATGTTACCTTAAAGAAGTTAATCAGAATCATTGCAGGCAATGACAGAAGGTAACAGATTGACAGAAGGTCACGTAAAAGGCTAAAGAATCTCAGATGGACTTTATTTTATTTCACTCCTGTGTCTTAACACTACCACAGACACAGCAGTCAAAGTAAAACATCCACAGACCTGGCTGAAAACACGGCTCCAACATACTGACACGTTGGAGCCTATTTGTTTTCATTGTTCTCATCATACATAAGACTTGTTCACTAAATCAAGCCACTGACTGCTCTTCCTCCCGCCTCGTCTTCCTGCTCCACGCTGTGAGCATGTGTTTATTTTACTTGGCCACTGACTCCATGTAAGCCATGCACAGTTTAACTCCCATCTACCCCGAGGCAGACATGACCTTCTGTCTTTTAGTAGCCCAGTGCCGGACTTGATTGTGGGAAGGGGACGGGGGTGTTCCAACCACTTACTGCTCGAGTCCTGAGGGTGATTTCTGTTGTCAGGCCTCCATGTTACCCATTCTTCTGTCCATCCGAACAGGCATTCATCACTGTTGCCATCTCATCCGTCTTAAGTTCTGCCAACAACCCGAGAGGCCCTTGGGCTCTCTCACTCTAGAGCCACTCAGGCTCCCAATATGTAACAGGCCCCCGTGCACTCTCAATAAACAAACACAGAGCCACTCCAGTTGCACGGGGGCCTCTCCAATGACAAACAGTTCCTTGCTTTATAGAAATCTGAGAGAAAAAGTAGCTGTTCCTCCAAGTTTGTCGGCTGAGATTCTTTGTTTATGAGATGGAGAAAGCCCCTCCCCCCCAAACGTCTCTTGGGATTAAGGCCCAAGTCCATCTTAAGTCAACATGTTGTAGCTTCCTTTCGGGTTATTATTCTGTCTCAGGACTCTGGTAGTCCCGATGCTGGGTCACACTCCTTCTTGTTTCCATGCTTTGATTGGCTGCTCGAGGAAGGAAGACTGCGTCAGACTCGCGCTTCCTGCTTCCTGTTGTGTCCAGCAACAATTCAAAGTATCCCCTCCACTTTTCCAATGGAACCAGGAAGTTTTCCTTTCACTGCTGTTTGCTCTTGTCGAAGAATCCTCCTTTAAAATACCTTTACACAGAGTCATCACATTCTCTGTGACACATGTTCACGGAACACAAACTCGGTCACCTTCACCGTAGAGAACAGAGCTGGAGATGAAGCCGCTTCGAGGCTCCTGTTGGGTGGTGTGCACTGGAATGCATCTTGATTATAGGGACATCTTACAGTGTAAGGCCCTCGTCTCCGCAGGCCTGACCACGATGCATTGCAGCCTACACTGCAGCGCCAAAAAGAGGCTAGTCCTCCTCTGTTCAGCTGCCATGTGGCATCATTGGTTATTCCCATCTGCAGTGCTTGTGTATGGTTTTTTTTTCTCTTTCAGTATTTGAATGGCATGGCATTCTACTGGCCTGCTGGTCAGTGGTGAATAGCAATGTTAATGGGTTAGCTGGGAGCCTTTTTAGTGAGGAGAGAAAAAAGGGGGAGGAAGGAATTCGGGGGATTACGAGGAGCAGAGGTAGGGGAATGAATCTGGGTTTGAAACAGCAGCTGTTCCCACTTCTCAATGGAGGAGTTCACCCCGGCCCGTCTCCTTTCTTTCTCCACTCTTTTCTTCAGTCCTCAGCAGGATACAGTATCCCTGTCTGTCTTTTTTTCTAAACCTTCGGTCTCCTCACACCACCTCCGCTCTGCCTCGCCCTTCCTCTGCCTACGCTCTGTTAATGAGTGGCAATAATTGTCAGGGAAACAGCTGGCCAGGGGTGTATGTCGTCGCAAGGATTGAGTCACATGCGAAGCAATCGAGCAAACGCACAAATGCTCCGCGAGCTAAGTGCGTTTCATTGTTGTCACGCTCTTCACTTAATACAAGACGTTTCACAGCGGCCCTGCCGCAACGGTCAACCACAATGATAGAACCAAGCGGAATGCCATTGAAGCGAACCTCATGGTCAGTTGAGTAAATCCCCTTGATATGACTTAAATGGAGCAGGAGCCGCATGCCCTGGGTCTGCTGTGTGGTCACTGGCGGCTTCCAAGAGAAACTTCATTTAAATGAAGTGCACTGAATTGCAGCCGCAGACAGAGACAGTATCTTTGAGTGAATTGGATATTATCCTTGTCCTTGGTTCTACCCTGACTCTGTGTTTTCTTGCTTCTCCCTGGACACAGGCATTAATCTAAGTCTTCATGCTTCATTTGAATCAGATATCACGTCCTCTCTCCATGCAACCAACCTTATTTGTGTGGAATTCTCTTGGGAAAAGTTCTACCTCGGATCCAAACAATCCTGTGTCTATGTGTCCTAGGGGTAAACTTAGCAATAAAGTGAAATGATACTAAACACACTCCAAAACTAGCGCTTCAAGCTACATAAAATCTAGATCAGAAAACACAATCGACAAAATAATTTAAAAAAAAATTAAGCAACTTCTTTTCATTGTGACATTTTGATTCATACCACAGCACCCAACAAAATGTCACCTCTGTGTTTAACCCATCACAAAGTGAACAGTGGGCAGCTTTGAGCACCAGGGGAGCAGTGAGTGGGGACGGTACCATGCTCAGTGGACCTCAGTGGTAACTTGGCATTAAGGGGATTTGAACTAGGGGTCTTGCAGACCCAAGTCTGCTTCCTTAACCTGGCCTAGTGTGGCTCTCAAATATATAAACGCTGAAAGGGAGGTTAAAAATAACCGAAATTTTTAGCAAAGAAAACTCTATGTGACCAAAATGACCCTATTTTATTGCTGAATTTGGACATATACTGTAGCTGGGTTGGATTATTCATTGTCTTTCTGAGACTTCAGATGGCGAAATTAAAGCGAGGAGCTACAACAGCCCGCTGGAGTGGACTTAGCTCTTCCTGCTGTATCTCCTCATGTCCTTTGCTCCATGTGGGCTTTAACTGGCTTTATCAGGTCATGGTCTAAGGAAATCTGACATGAGCTGTCTTAATGTCCCAACAAATGAGTCACAAAGACAGTAAAAAAGTGTGTGTGTTGTGTGTGTCCCAGTGTGTGTTTGCGCTGAAGAGATAGTGTGTGTGGACTTGAGAGAGGGACGTGAACAGGTGACGGGCATCGTGTGTAATCTGTCTTCTGATGTCAGCTTTACCCCCATGTGCTTTGCATACATGTATGTGTGTTTTGTGCCTACATGCGCAGGCTGCTGCATGTGTGCGTTGCACGCTGTGCGTGTGCTGATGTGAATGGATGTGCGATGAGGGTGTGAGGACATAAGCGACAGCCGCTGGAATGTTCCAGCAGAGTCAAAGGCGCAGGGGGCGTCTCATTTTTGAGGATGTGTCCTCTCTGAAAATTTCACACTGTATCAAGTTCATATTTCACCGCTGTACTGTAACTCACAGCCGGATCTTCTACCTGCGTATTTCTTCATCTCGTGGTGGAGGTGTGAAATTAGATGTCATCTTATCTCAAAGATTCAGTGTCAAGAGTCTGCTTCTCTGAAAGGAAAAAAAAACCCAAAGTGTTCACTGTAAAGTAGAGCTGTTCTAAAGGAGCCTTACGTCTAAATATTTCTTTCTTTGATTTGTTGCTTTGCACCAAGCACTATAGATGGTGTTGCTGCGTGGAATGAAGGTTGACTGGTTTCGTTTGTTGAGACTGTTACAAAGCAATAGCCAGCAAGGTGTTGCTGCTAGAAGAAAAAAAAAACAGGAGAGAGAAAAGAAAGGAGTGCCGGAGTGGGGTAAGGAGTATGTTTTTGTCTGGCATGGACAGCGTCTTCACTGGAGTGGACAGTGTTTTAATGAATGAGGTCAACACTGTGCAGACTGTGTTTTTTTTCTCTCATATCTCTGTCCCTTGTCCAAATCTGACCCTTACCCTGGACATATTTGAACACATTATATCAACCATCTTGGCCTTCTTGAGAGGTGAAAAGTTCACTTGTACCATGACTGATCTTCCATGTCAGAATGAAGTGGCTCAACGTTGGGTTAATGGGATGATCTGGCCTGAAGCTGACCGGTTTGTTGTCCTTCTGCTCCTTTTTAAATGCAAATATGTTTTTTTCTGTGTCTCCAGAGTGTCTCCCTGGTTTCTTCAAAGCCGAGGCCTCCAACGACAAGTGTCAGCCCTGTCCAGCCAACACCCAGAAGCTGAATGCAGGAGCTCTGGTTTGTCCCTGCATGGACGGGTTCTACCGAGCTCCAACGGACCCCCCATCTGGACCATGCACCAGTAAAAAAATCTTTTTGATCAACTATTAGAATCAGTTTTTTTTTTTTTTAAAAAAACCTATTTACCACAGTATAGGAAAAGCAATTTTCCTGGAAGTAAATAATCCTTCCATTAGGAATAATTTCTGGTACATTTACTTGATGTTTTTGCACCTTATGAAAACCAATGTCATTAGTCTAAGTCTGTTAGTCTAGTTGTGGTTAACCAAATAAATTGTCTAGTAAAAGAACTCAGAAGGAAGCAAGCTACACTCAACAAAATGAAAACAATTTAAATATGAATGAAAATTTCTAATTAAAGCAAAATAAAAAAAAAAAAAAACAGTGTTGACTCATTAAAAGTCACCAAAATATTGAAAGAACTACTGGCATAAGCAGTAAGTAGGAATAACAATTAGCAGTGTTTCATATCCTTCATCTAATCAGAGAAGAAGTTTTATCTGAATCTATTTTACTCCCACTTCCTGTGGAACAGGAACTGTTTATTTTAACTGTAGTACAACCACACAAAGACAGGTTTGGGGGATATTCTTGTCAGCATTAGGTTCACTTCCTGTAAAACTGCACCTTAAACTGTAACCCAGGATGTGGCATTGAAACATTATTGTTTTTCCTTCCTGGCGTTCAGGTGTTTAACAATCATTTGTCTGTAGCACTTGTTTTCATTAACCAGATTAAGTAACTGAGATCGTATTTAGCAGCGGCTTAACTTCTTTTATCATTTGACTTTGTCAGGACTTTCTAGTTGTAGTTATTCTGCCAAATGTTCACACCCGTCTACTGTATGAACGGCTGTGAACAGACAACAGTGAATTTTCTCATTGAAGGAACCTAATGTTACAAGGTTTAAAGGTGAATGCTGAACTCTTCCGATCATAAATCCTCTTTCCTTCCGTATCTGTGTCACCCAGGTTCCCCATCTGCTCCTCGAGACCTCGTAGCCACCACCACACAGCTGTCCGCAGGAAAGATCCTCCTCTCCTGGACGCCACCCGAAGACACTGGCGGTCGAAGTGACATCACCTACAGCATCGAGTGCCAGCGCTGTGATGGCGCGGCGTGTCAGCCCTGCGGAGAGAAAATACGATACGATCCCGGCAGCGTGGGTCTGACTGACACCAAGGTGTCTGTGAGTGAGCTGGAGGCTCACCTGAACTACACCTTCACCGTGGAGGCCCAGAGTGGAGTGTCTGTGTTTGTGAATCAAGCACCACCTCGAGCTGCTCGACCTCCATCAACCAGCGCTCTCACCACGTATCTGCACTACACAGGTGAGTTAGTGCTGATGTGCAGCCGTGTTGCAGTAATAGGAGATATGATTCAGTAAGATTTGGAATTTTTATGGATGCTATAATATTCCCTGTCTCCTGTTTAGATCCTCCCAAAATCATGGCAATAAGACTGGTGGAGAGGACGCCCAACAGCCTGTCTCTTTCTTGGGACGTATCACCCCAACCACGGGCCCAGAATCGGGCTGTTCGTTATGAAATTACCTATCGCAAAAAGGTAAGCATTTAGTCTTCTGCTGGTTGATCTTCAATGTTATACGTCAGTAACTACAGTTGTCTTTTTATTGGTGACTTGGACACAAACAGAAGTGACTCAACTCTGACCAACTATTACCCAACGGGATCCCGAATATTAGCACTTTTCAAACCTGACCGTGCCAGTCCATTTTGGATTTAGTCCAGTAGTCATAGTTGGACTCAGCAGGACTTGGACATTCACCCTACATTCTAAAATACCCACATCTCAATGTTCCTGTCTTTCAGGATGAAAACCTGGATGGTACCACCTACATCGTCCACAGATTTGAAAAGAACTCCGTCCAGATCAATGATCTGGCCCCGGGCACCGTCTACCTCTTCAGGGTTCAGGCCCTCAACACAGACGGCACCACCGGAGGCTCCAGCTTGGAGGAACAGTTTGAGACTTCATCTGAAGGTACACAGAGCTGAGAGTGAACAAGAAGCTTTACTCCATCTTCATTACCAACTCAATCCCATGACGAGATTTGACATGCCATCTTTTTTCCCAGGAACCCTTGCTCCAAACAACACAGCAATCATCTTCATCTCAGCCATTGGTGCAGCGGCCATGTTGTTCATAGTGGTTGTGATCCTGTTCCTACGCAGAAGGTCAGTAACTTCCTTTGTCTGTGATCTTCATTGTCACTCCTTTCTTCTTTCCTTTCTACCGTCACCAAAATATCCATGGCTCTCGCTCTGTCTTCAATTCTCTCCTTCAGGTTTCCTTCTTTTTTCTATCTGCCTTTATTACATAATATCTCTGTCTGCCTCTGACTCGGGGGTAAAACCCATAACGTGGTAGTTTCCCCCCGACTGTATACCAGGAAGTGTTGCATTATTAGTCCAGAGAGGTGCATTGTTGGAGATAAGAGGAGCTTGGTTCTTTCTGTACCAGACTTCTGGGCCTTTGTTAGCGTGTCTGTACATTTACAGACTGCTGCCAGTCTGTCCACATCTGGTTCTATTTGGACTGTTGTATCAGCTCAGCAAACAGTCAGCCCTCAGCCTTTATCAATGTGCTGCTTCCTGGTAAACACTGTAAAAACACCAGATTTGTAAAAAGTTGTTGAAATCAACTAAAAGTAATTTCTTTAATTGGTGACATTTATTTTTTTCGTGAGTTATAGTTAAAGCATTGACGTTGACAGAAATTAACAAAGATTTCATCACTAAATAATGAGATTACATAAGTGTACCCACCTATCAACGTGTTGCACAAACTAGAGATATGCAACATTTCCTTTCGCAATAGGAATTTTTAAGCCAGCTTTTATATTTTATGTATGTACATTCAGTTCTAAGTTATGTCATAATTGTGCCAAGCTGTCTCACTTTTTAATTGGCTGTCTTCTCCGAGCCCTAAAACATTCTGAGTCAGCATTCTCCTGACTAACTCTCTCGTGAGACCACAACTCTTCTCGTAGATTAGTATTTGTTTGAGTGTTTTTTTTCTTCAACAACAATGGAAAATTGACATCTGTGTTTTTTATACATTGACATTTTTTTCTTCATTTCAGAAAAAGAAACTCTCACGCCAGACAAGGACCAGTGGACAACTACTTCTCCAGCTCAGGTAGATCCATCTCTTAACTCTTTGTCTTTGTTAACTTAAACATCTGCTTTAATAACACAGTTTTTCCACCTCTAGACCAACTGAAGCCTCTGAAGACCTACGTGGATCCTCACACCTACGAGGACCCCAACGTAGCTGTGCTCAAGTTTGCCTCAGAAATCCACCCCAACCATATAACCAAACAGAAAGTCATCGGAGTTGGTGAGTGACGCCGCCGCTGAGTCGATCTGTTGTGGAGCTAAACTCTGGGACGTTGACAGATTTTCACATTCCCCGAACTCTGCTGTTTATGCTGAGTCTTAAGAAGCTGACTGACACGGGTTACTTCAGGCAGATTAACATCTACCTGGCTGTCTGTTCACTTCTCACACAACAAGTTCAGGCATTTTGTCATGTTGCAACGCTTGGCCTTCAGATGTGTGTGTTTTGGCTCTGACTGACTAACAATTACACAAGGAAAGTGTTGCAGAAACAGAACTTCTGGACTGATATCAGAGCACCCTGTTGGCTCCCATCTGCCCTGGTATTTTGAAAAATAAATGTAGGATATTAAGAAATAGATGTGCATTAGTGGAGCAATCAAAGATCATTTACATTCGCAATCTGCCTCACCTCTGATTTATTTATTTTTGGTCAAATTTTCAGTACAATACACAATACAATACAATACAACAATACAATAAAATGCCAACTTTCAGAAAATTCAAACGTTTTCGTATTTCTCACCATGAGTTTCTTACGTATTTTAATTTTTCCCTAATAACTAATTAACTTAATTATTAATTATATAAATGTTTATATATATATATATATATTTCCCCTGTCCACTACTCCAGTCCAAAGGAACAGACCTGTAAATATGTCTTCTTCTGTATCTAAATGAAAAGGTAAATGTATTTTCTTAACATGGGGGTTAATTCAACTATGACCACCTTTACCCTTTGAACCAACACTCTCCTCCCTGATTCCCACGACCGTGACCCCCCCCCCTCCATTCCCTTCTTTATCCTCATGTGACAGCTGATTCCCATGCTCCCACACCACAGGCCATTCACCAATTAAACTGCACAAGGCTCTGTCTTTCAACACACAGTCAGAGCACACCTCTTCACAGACAAGAACCCCGGGGGCAAATCCTCCCACCCGACTCTCCTCTGTTAACCTGACAAAGCGCCGTCACCAGATATAAGTCTAAAGGTTAGTCTAAGATTTTTTTTTCTTCTTCTCCCCTGCAGGTGAGTTTGGGGAGGTGTACCGTGGTATTCTGAAGGCGCCGGGGAGGAAGGAAGTGACGGTGGCCATAAAGACACTGAAGCCTGGCTACACAGAGAAGCAGAGGCAGGATTTCCTGAGCGAAGCCTCCATCATGGGCCAGTTCTCCCACCAGAACATCATTCATCTGGAAGGGGTGGTCACCAAATGTAAGGATTTCTGTGAGTTATGAGCTTAAAAATTCCTTTTTTTTCCCACATTACTTTATCATCTCATTATTTACAAAATGAAGTAACGTTCCATTTTGTTTTGTTCTTGTGAAAGCAGTTAAACATGCCATGATTGTGACTGAATACATGGAGAACGGGGCACTGGACCGGTACCTTAGAGTGAGTCCAGCATAGAACTGCTATTTTCTGTGAAAATATTTGATATTTTGAAACTAATGCAACATTTTTTTTCAACATCCATCAGGATCATGACGGGGAGTTTTCCTCCTATCAGCTTGTTGGGATGATGCGAGGCATCGCTGCAGGGATGAAATATCTGTCTGACATGAGCTACGTCCACCGTGACCTGGCCGCCCGCAACGTTCTCGTAAACAACACGCTGGAGTGTAAAGTCTCCGACTTCGGCCTGTCCAGAGTCCTGGAGGACGACCCTGAGGGGACATACACCACAAGTGTAAGGAGACACTGGTCAACGGTTGAAGCAGCAAGGTGAAAAAAAGTTTTATTTGGTCTTTGACTGAGTTTTTTTTTTTTTATCCAAACAGGGAGGAAAGATACCTATTCGTTGGACGGCTCCAGAAGCCATAGCCTACAGGAAGTTCACCTCAGCCAGCGACGTGTGGAGCTTTGGAATTGTCATGTGGGAGGTCATGGCTTTTGGAGAAAGACCTTACTGGGACATGAGCAACCATGAGGTTGGTTGTCAAAAATGTTCATTTAGGCTTGTTTTCTTTTGTGATATAATTTGAAAAATCAGTGAAAACAAGTCAATGATTCCACTTCTAGGTGATGAAGGCCATCAACGAGGCCTTCAGGCTGCCCGCGCCCATGGACTGTCCCTCGGCTGTTTACCAGCTGATGCTGCAGTGTTGGCTTCAGGACCGCTCCAAGAGGCCACGTTTCGGAGACATCGTCAGCCTGCTGGACAAACTGCTGCGGAGTCCAGACTCCCTAAAGACCATCGCAGACTTTGACCCACGGTAAGAATTTTTCCAGCACACTAGACCAATTGAAATGCAGACTTTTTCCCCCTTCATTGCTTCCTCTTAACAGTAGACACCACTGTTAGCTGCCTGTTAATGGACCCAGCTGTTAAACCACAGTGTTTATGATACAATAAATCTAGTTACAGTTTTTATGCTCATTTCTGCTCATTGGTTTCTGTATTTTTTTTGTTTCCATTGTACGTATACGTTATGTTTGTGCTTCAGTTTTGACAAAACAAAATGACAAGAACAAAATAACTTTTTATTACCTTTACAGTATATTCTTAAATAAAGGGTCAGTGATAGTGATGGAAAGATGCATATTAAAAACCAGGTGAAAATTGAAAACTATGTGTGTCAAACACAAGGCTTGTGGGCCCAATGTGGCCCACAGGAGCTGAGAAAGTGTATTCCTTATAATAAAGTCTTGATTTATTAATTACACATTAATGCAACTGAATCAAATAACTTAATAACTTAAAGTGATTGTTCCATTTTAGTTTATGGAACTTCACGTCTGCAGTCAAGAGAATGTGGAGAACTAATATTTCCTCTGTTACCCTAAAGACGGTCTAGTTGGCCTGTTTAATGGAAGTCCCGCCACCTCGCCTGCCAACCTTAATGAAAGCAATGTGTGTGAACTAAAGCTCCATTGTGAGGAGTTCTATGCACAAATGCATGTTATCCCCTTTGTGCAACTGCATTAAAGCCTTAAATGGTGAGACTGACAACCCACAAGTAGCTCTGCTGGCATCACAATTGTTTGTTAGCCAGACTGCTCCGACTGGTTTTTCCTTTTTTTCAATATCATGTCTTTACCTTCACAGTGATCACAGTCACGGTCGTCTTTCCTATGTTGTGCTAATTTCTCACTTTACCTGCAGTGTATCCATCCGCTTGCCCAGTACCAGTGGGTCAGATGGCTCCCCCTTCAGGTCGGTGTCAGAGTGGCTGGAGTCCATTAAGATGAGTCAGTACAGTGAGAACTTCACCTGCGCTGGGATCGTCACCATGGACCAGGTTCTTCAGATGAAGAATGAGTAAGTGTCCCATCACAGGATTCTACATTTTTTTTTTGGGGGGGACGGGGGGTTCAAGATTTCCTCCACGTAATGCTGTGTGCATCATGTTCTGAACTTCTACACGTTTCTGTTTGTCCTTGAAGTCCTACTTTCATCAGTCGGTCGTAGTTGCACGGAGGCTGCATGAACTACAGCCCCAGTTACAACTTGAGAAATGTTTGAGATGGAAAAAGCAATCGAGGGAAGGAGTGGGCTCATTTGTGGTCGGCTGGTGGTGGTGGCTTGCGGTCGCTGCGCTCCTTATTCTTCTTATGCTCTCTTCATTCTTTCTCTCATCCCTCCCTTCACCCACACAGACGAGCTGCCCTGGGCAGCACTTTTGCTCAAGCCCCAAAAACCGCCGCTTTTGCCTGTGTAGGGCAAAGGCCTTCTGCGGCTTCTGCAACATTAAAGGGAGGGGAAAAAGGAGAGCGGGAGGAGAGAATAGCCTGAGGAGCTGCAGTAACTAGAGGAGATTAAGATGGTGAAATAGATGGATGAGATTTGAATCCCCACAGTCGGGGCATTTGTATGTGTAGAAAGATTGAGGAGCTGCACCCGGAGTGTACCCCCTGAACTTAGGACAGGAGACTCCGAGGCAACTGGATCTCCTCAGATGTGAAGCTGAGCGGACAATTTAATAAAATGTGCTCAACCTTTTGTGGAGAAAAAAGAAGCACATGATATAAGGTTGTTTTGGGACAATAATGAGCACCAGAGTCTTTTTTTAACCGCATGGGCAACCAGACGAAAAAAAACCCTCCCACCTCCACCCCCCTGCTCCTCTTTGTCTGCCGTGCTAAACTTGACTTGAGGAGATGGGCAAACTGCGGAGCAGACGACGAGGTCTTTTGAAGTGTTTGTCACAGTGAATGGTGTCACTTCGCGGCCCCATGTTTCCATCTCGGGGCATCTGGTAGCACTCTGGAGAAACCAGCGGTTATTTACAGCCCACCCTCTGGTTGCCAGACGAGTGATTCATGGTCAAGAGGGAGAATCCTCGTTAAGTAATTAAAGCTGTAATTAAGGCTTTGACTTTGGACTCCGCTGCTGAGCTTCTGCAGGTTTACATCATGCGCCTGTGAAGTCAGTCTTAGCCGTTAATGGCAATGATCAACTCTAATCTCACAGGTTTAGGGGTTTGGAAGAAGCAAGAAGCACAAAGGTTGCATTGTTCTCACTCAATCCATGTAAGGAGAACTTACTAACTAACACTAATGTACTTCAGACTGTGTTTCGGAGACTTTTTTTTGGTACATGTCTCAGCTAATCATCTGGAGTCGTTCCCTGTGCTCCTCAGAGAATTTCAATGTTTTCATTTTAATAATATTTTCCTCTGCTGCTGATTCTGCATCAAACCCTTTCCATAGGCTCCACTGATGGATATTACTCTTCTAAGTAAAACAAACAAAAATGTCCAACTGGGCCTCAATGTATTTGTCTTTAATGTCCAGTCGAGGGGACAGTTTAGAATTCCGTTCCATTTCTGGGTTTAACTGTGTCGTTTATAATGAGCTGTGATTATGGTGATGGATGAACTCAGGAGCCAGCTGCAATTCTTAGAGTCCCAGATCATTTTCTTTTTGATCCTGGAATAAAAATGCTGATTTTAACTGATGATTTGACTCATCACATTATTAATATCTGTTTGCATACATTTCCTTGATAGTTTCAATAATTACGCATATACCACAATGGGATGTTTCCTGTCTTATGGCCCGTTATAAATCTCGTCTTTCTTGTCTTTTGAGGTAAATTATTATGGACATAATCAGTGTTTTGTTATTATTAAAGGTTAATGGATCAGTTTCTGTGGCCATAATGTCATAGAGATATTGAACCTGCACATGAAATATTGCAGTGTGAGTTGATTGTATTCATTTACTATAATTTGTTGAAGAAAGTAAATCTTGAAGGTCTGATTGTGGTCAATTATTCTTTACGTTAACAGCGGAAGAGAACTGTTTGTTTTTACGACCTCCGTCACTGCAGACCTGAAGTCAGTCATATTTATTTATTCACCAAACATTATACGCTCCACTGTAGATACACAGATTCTCTGATGCAGCGACACATGACCGGTGTAAGATTCCAGGCCGTCATCTTGTGACAGGTCTTTGATCGCTTCAAGGCTTCAGAGGCAGGAAACATGTGAATAAATAGTCGTGGAAAGAGTCCAATCTGTGTTCAAGTCCACGTGCTGCTCCTCTGATGCACTGTCTTGTCTTTGTCTTTTCACAGGGACATCAAGAACATTGGAGTGAGGCTGCCCGGCCATTTGAAAAGAATCGCTTACAGCATTCTGGGTCTGAAGGACCAGACGAGCACCCTGAGCGTGTTTGCTGTGTGATCCGGACAACAGAGCAGCGATAGAACCGGGCACTGAGGCAGGGAGCCCTTTGAACTCTAAAACTGAGCTGGAGCAAAACTGCAGGGACGGCTGATCCCAGGAAAAAAAAACAAATGGGAGAAATGACCTGGGATCCTTCATGGCCGACTGAAACAGACTGACTCACTGTACATTTGTTGATTTTTTTTTTTTCATTTTATTCACACGGGAACAGAAAATACTCAGCAGTAGAAGACTCCATTAGACTGTAAATCTATATATCTATTTTTATTACACATCTCTGTACAGTTTCTCATGCGTTTATGGTCATTTTATCTAAGATTCCAGCGACAGCGACACTAAATGACATTTGGTCTGGATCTGGAAGCAGCATCGGTGCTGCACCCTGTGCTTTTCCTCTCCGCAGTCAAACAAACAAGGGAGGTGGAGTCAGTTGTGTTAGTTAGTCTGGGTGCAGTGGAGTCCAGGCTGGAATCAGCCTGTGGTTGCTGATGTCATGCCGTCTCCCTTAAATTGGCACTCTGGTCCCTTCGTTGTTGGACCAATGAGGATGCAGCTCCAAGATGATAGCCAAAATGTGCTTGAACTGGCCTGGAGGTGGAGCTAAAGGGATGTAGTTCCTTAGGTGTCCAAGTACCTAAGAGTGACCCCAGAGTTTCAGGCCTTCTGTTGGCGCTACATTTAACTCTAAGCTAAGGAAAAACAAACAAACGCCTATATATCAGGTACTTTTGTGTACAATTTTTTTTTTTCTATTTTGAATTTTCTTTACTATGTAGCACTTGAATCAAATCTTTGTTTGATTTTTTGCGAGTAACAGTGGACACAAGTAAGTTAAGCTAAAATGGAAGTATGAGTTGGATATGGACCTGATGACTGGGAGTGCAGCTAATCTGCTAGTAAAAGGCCAGTGATGGACAGGGACGTGGTGAACGACACTGTGGTTTCATACTTAATGACAGCATGGTTTGGAATCTCAATGACCCAGGTAGTTTGGAAGGCCTTTCTCAGTCCGTATACTTGTATCTGCAAGTGGGTTAAACTCAAATCTAATTAACTCCAGTGAATGCTTTGACAATTATTGAAAAATGAAAGCATTTAAGTAAGGCTTGTTCTTTGGATTAGTCGCTTGTGTCTTCTATTCTTTTCTTTAAATTTCTCTTACACCCAAATGTGTTCTCCAGAATAAAATGGAAAGAAGACAAATTTATTTTGTCTTCTAGGTTTGGTTTTTTGGAACATACCTGGTGGGTCCCTTAGGTAAACCATGGGGGCTACCAGGTGGTTCACGGGCCCCAGGTTGAGGACCCCTGACCTATGCACTACAGTAGGAATGTTAATAGAAAAGAAAATCTGTTTTGCAATCACAAAAACAACGTGTCATTAATGGTTGAAACAATGGGCGGCCATCTTGTTAGTGCACTCAGGAACCTCTGTCTTCCATGAAAGATTTTTTTTTTCTGAACCAGTGTTTTTCTTGTTACTTCAGGCTTATAAACTGGGAAAATAAACAGAAAATGTAGAAATGACTCTATGGATGATGCTATAGATTTTTCTTTTTCTTCAGTAAAAACTACCAATCAGTGTGTTACTGACGTCCGCCTTCATTCACCTGAATCTTCCATGTACTCCCTTATTAATTGTGATGTAGGTCACAGACATGATGTTTGCTTCAAAAAGGGACTTTGATCTAATAATAATCTGTATTTTTCTTAAACTTTAACTTTGAATTTTTCTCATGGTTTTCGAAAAGCTCACATTACTCTCCTGCTGCCTTTCTTGAAAAGACCACGATTCAAAAAGCTCCTTAATCGAACGACAAACCTTCCTTTCTGTTTCTTATTGTGTTATACTGTATTTAATAGTCTATTTATTTTTATGTTTTATTTATTTATCCTGATAAACACTGAGCTGGGATGTTAACTGAAGTTTGCCTTCTCATTTGTAAAAAAAAAAAAAAAGCAAATAAAAAGCTTTAATGTCTCACTTGTTCCCCTGTTATTGAAACTACACTTTACCGTCACTGTTTTCCTCGGAGTAACAAAGCCCAAAAATATGTGTACATGATTGTCTGACACAAAACAGAGGCCACAGCGTAAGCACCAGGATGTTTATACTTCCACCTGGATTTCCTCATAATGCTGCTGAATTCCTCTCGGAGCCTGTAATAAATGTGTGAGGGCTTCATTACCTGCAGGTGGGAGGTGGAGGTGCAGGCACAGACTGGTGCCTGTAGTCTGTGCACAGTCCCCTCCCGAGAAAGTCTCTGATCCAATCAAACAGATAATAAACTGTGGGATGAAATGTTGAACTCCATAATCCAGAACGCAGACTCAGATGTTAGCTTTTATTAAACGCATATCACGCTTTGATCTTCCTTTTTGATCACTCGTGCCTGGGAAACGACCTCTTTGATAGCAGTAACAGGAGCTCTCCCACGGAACCTGATGTCGTATCACCGAGTCCTGCGTGTGCAGTCGCTGGACTTTTAGTAGGAGGAAAATAACACGGGACTTATTAGAGACATGACTTCACTATGGCGTCAGAAACCGAGCTTCGCCGTTTATGTTTTCCAACTGTTATAATCCTCAGTGGCTCAACGCACTTTCAGCGCTGCATGACCATAAATCCTTCAAAGTGCACGTGCAGACCAGCAGCGGCCGTACGACCTGCAGAAACTGTTACAAATACTGCAAGCAATGAAAGAAACGTCACTTGAGTCTGTGATGTGTTTAAAGAAACATCCAAACTTTATTTGATGGGATTATATTTGAATATATAAACATGTTTTTGCTAATTGCTGTCTGTGTAGTTTATATTGGTTTATGTGTATATTTTAAACAATGTTCTGCTGTCGTCCTTGCTTTTGTTAATGAATTACATATGGTTTTCTTCATGTTCTCCTGTGGTGAAACTAGAGGCCATTTATGGACTGATTTCTACATAACATTTCAGCCGTTCTACCACACCGTAGTAGGATAAAATAAGATGTTCAACAGGAAAATGGTGCTTAAAGTACATGAAAAATGTGAAGTCAGAAGGGCCAAAAAAGAGAGAAAATTACAAGCAAAAAACATGAAAGAGTGACAGAAATAGTAAAGACAACACATAAACTTAAATGTGCTGGTCACACTGCTGCAGCGGCTACCAGCCAGGATGCCACTTCCAGTGATGTACAGCAACGTCTCCCACTAGCCTGGGTGACGGAACACCTCACCCTAGCACTAAAGGTGCGCCCAGACACAAATACTGGGTACTAAATTGCTGAAAAGACCTGAAAAGCGTGTCCCTTTTTCAGGGGTTGCCACAGCAAATCAGTATTATCCATCTCACCCTGTATCTACTGTATCTCTCTCCCTGTATCCACAATCTCCTCTTTGTCTCCTACCTGGTAGCTCCATCCCTAGGACCATTCTTCTACCATTATAACCACTGTCCCTCCTCTGAACATGTTCAAACCATCTCAATCTGGTTTCTCTAGCTTTTTCTCCAAACCTTCCTGACTGTGTTGTCCCTGTAATCCCCTCATTCCTTGTCCTGTCTCTCCTAAACAGACCTTCAGCATCTTTAACTCCTCCACCTCCAGCTCTGTCTCCTGTCTTCTACCTATTCTTAGTGTCTCTAATGGCTAGTCTCACAACTGTCTTGTAAACCTTTCCCTTCACACTAGCTGACTCTCTTCTACTGGATACTGAATACTGTGTTGAAATATTACTAAGAATTCTACCAGTTGCCAAGATGTAAACCAAAATTTAGCTAAAAAAAGATTCAAAAAAGTAACAAGTAAAAGTGTGTAACATGGTACGGCATAACAAGACATTGAAATAACAAAGTCTGATGCTAGCAAGCGCATAGCTGAAGGGTAAAACCACTTGGTCCATACCTCGGTCAAAGGACAACAGGCCTTGTTAGATTTTAGATAAACCTATAAATGACTTTTCAGTTAAGTCAGAGAGCACATGTGCAGTCAGTGTTTGTGCAATAATAAACATATGGTCAGAAAACAATGGCGACCACAATGTTGATTGACGGGTGTTGAACGGGAGACAAACAGTGGTCTCTACTGGTTTACAAGGATAATGCGTTTCTATTTATTTTTTAGGGTTTCAGTACATCAAACTTAAACAAACTTGGTCGTAATTGTATTTGTTATCACTCACATGACGAAAAGTCCTGTTATATTATCTTAATTATTTTAGGCCAGGAAGACATGGGTTTTCTTTGGCAATGAACTCAGGGAACCTCTCTCTCTCTCTCTCTGTTTCTCCCTCTCTCTCTCCCACTCTCTCAGCGGAAAGACTATTATTTTAAAATTGACCACACAGCCTGTTATTGCAGTGTTTCTTTCCATACAACCTGTGAACTTATATTTGTCTCTTGAGAAAAGATCATAAAAATAGGTGTTGGCCCTAGGTGTGTAGGAACGTTTGGTTCTTTCTTTGTTTTCTATCCAGGCAGTTTCCTCCGACTCTAACACTGAAGTAGTAGTTAGTAGGGGAATTGAATGCCATATTTAACAAAGTCAGTCAGCTGTATTATTATTATTATTTCAGGTTAAACCTTCAGGGTTATTTTATTACTTGTTAAGTATTTTGCAGAAAACCAAACACAACAGAAGAACCGTGTCCAGTGTTGTATTTATGACCGAGAAAATCATAGCTGAGAAGCCCCAAAAATGGTGAGTGAGGTCATGAGCTTGTTAACGACCCAGGTAGCTAAACATGCCACAAACTGGTTTCTCATGCTGTACACTTATAAAATATGTTCTTTGTTAGTAAGACCAGTTTCCCCAGTATGATTGATTTACAGTGTCATTGATACCATCCACATTGATCACACTTTTCAGACTTTTTCTTTCTATCGTTTCAGTTTCTTGAAGGGTGTCCACAGTTTTCCATTTCACCTTGTTCTCTCTATCAGTCTTTCATACAATGTCATTTATTCCTTCAACTTTCCCTTGGATACATTATATCATTATACTGTATATATCTATCTGTCTATCTATCTATCTGTCTGTCTGTCTGTCTGTCTGTCTGTCTGTCTGTCTGTCTGTCTGTCTGTCTGGCTGGCTGTTTTTTTATTCTGCTGACTGGATGACCTCTGTTTTTTCCTGGATTGTGTTAATAAAGTACCATATTTAAAAATCTATCTATCTATCTATCTATCTATCTATCTGTCTGTCTGTCTGTCTGTCTGTCCGTCCGTCCGTCCGTCTGTCTTTTTTTACCATTCTAGGGACGGCATCACCTCCATGTTTTATGGATTTGGCTCTGTATGATATCATAAATCACAAAATCGACATTGTATTCTGTTAAAACAGACCTGAAACAGCTCACTGAGACCTTGAAGTATTCTGGAAAATGTTAAATGATGTTAAATATATTAAATAAGCGACCCTGCTTTCTGTAAACTTCTTAATGATATAAAATATTTTTCTTTTATCCGGTTCCCCTGTAGCTATTCACTGCTACTTCTCATTTTCTGACTTTCACTGGAAACAGATGTCTACATCCATGTCTGACAGCCCATGCATGTACGGTGCCTCTCACCTGGGATTGGCTCCAGCTTCTTGTGCTTGCGACCCTAAACATTATAAGTGCTACAAGATGGTTGGATGGAAATTCGTATGTACATTTTTCCAGCAGGTGTAGAGCCAGGGGATAGAATTTCAACTTACAAAGAGCAAGTGTGACATCATGTTCTGCTAAAGGCATTAGGTTTGTTTGGTACATATATAAGGTATGTTTTTAAGTACGTGTACAAATACCCGAGAGCAAGACTAGAAACGACTGTATATGTGTGTTTTCACTAAAGTGACTGGAGACACTTTAATACAGCCCCAAGAGAAGACTTACACGAAGTACAAGAACTGAGCTTTACTGTGATTGGTTAAAAAAATCACTGCAATCATTGAAATCATTTTCACTATTAATATATCATTATTTATTTGAAAAATCTGATTTGCAGACTCCACAGTGTTAAACCCGCTGAATCAGTCCAATGGGGATTCTTGAGTCAACGTTCCAGGAAAGACTTTTAACAGACGAAGGGTTTCAGGGTTGGTTTTGATCAACACATTTCCCCGAAGACTTTTTGAAAAGAAGGTTTTGATGGTCAGTGCTCTGAAAAAGGTTTTATTTTTCCAATGTTCCAAAAGATTGCAACATTACAAAGACATTTTATGGACCAAAGTCCCAGATATTACTTTCCATGTGCCAACACTTTAGAGGTTCCCTTTGAAGGACTCACAATGACAAGAAGTCTCCTGACGAACCAATGTTCCAACACAAGGTTTTGATGGAGGAGGCCTTTAATGAATGGTTTAATGCTCCATATATACTGTATATAGTTCTGGGCAATTAAAACCTTTTGATATAACCAGAATTCTGAACAATCTATTATACTGTCAAGTCCCAGCTTTCCAAAGGGGGCAGTAGACTGCATTTTCCCTGCAGGTTGGCCAAACCTTTGCAGACGCCATTATTTTTAACCTTTATTTTCCATCTTTCTTAGGCTTCTTTACACACATTAATAATTTCTCCCTTGGTCACCCATTTTTCCCACTGCATACATATATATATATATATATATATATATATATATAACATATAAATATATATGTATTTGCGTGTGTATCAGTACATATATATATGCACTTTATACGTGGTTTGAAATAGTCAAAGGCTGTAGCTGCATGTGATCAACTGCCCTCGCAAATGTTTCTGTTTCTTTTCTACTGCAGATCAGTGTCAGCATAGCAGCAGGCAGACAGGAAGAAGAGTGGCTTAACTTTGGCATTTAATGTTGCGTTGGTGTGTTACCTCCTCATATTTCATTGCTTGCACCTGTTAAGGATAAAAATGTGAACAAAAGTAAAGTGGTACCAGCCCTAGAATTCATTCATCTCAAATATGACTCATATCCTCCGAGTTCACCACCTTGGATCTTCTGACTGACCGTATCAGAGTCTCCCTGACCCTGCAGTGGGGACGAAGTCCCTGTGGCGCCTGACGTTTTTGAAAATTATCAGCTTGTCTTGATTGATGCAAGTGACAAAGTAGCGCATGCATTCCTGAGATAAGAGTGGCTCGCTGTAATGGGGAATGTCAATATTTAGTTATTGAAATAATGTGTAGGTCAACAGGGAGGTATTCAAGGGAAAATCCAACATGGGAATCTGAATCCCAACTCTAATAAGTGTCTATTATCTCGACTCTTTGTCTACCTTTGTCAAACCCAATATTTAAACAACATTTAGAGCTGTGTGTCAAGAGTCCAAGTTGTGTAATCCATTTTAGCTACATTCTTGTCTATTTTTTTAACTCTCTTTGAAAGTGTCTTCAGTTCAATTAGCTTTGCTAACATTAAGGAGTAGTTTTGTTTTAGTTTTGAAACAGATTTCTGGATAACACTTAGTATATACCAAATGTTGTGACTGATTCTTATATATATAATGATTCTTATAGATATTTGGATAACTCCAGACTTCTGTGCATTACCTTTTGCTGATATCAAATTTTGCCGATATTGTCCACTTATTTCCACTTATTGTCCAACACTTATTTCCAGTTACCCTATTAACTGATAACAATAATATATTAATAATAATGTTGCTGTTTGCCCCCCAAGGTGAGGCCATTATCTCAGTACCCTATGCATGACTTCAACATCATCCATTCATCCATCTATCTATCGATCTATCCACCCATCCATCCATCTATCCATTCATTCATCCATATATACATACATCCATCTATCAATCAATCCATCCACTCATCCATCAATCTACCGATCCAATATCCATCCATCCTCTTATCCATCTATCAATCCTTCCGTTCATCTATCCACCGTTCATCAATCCATCATCTATCCAATTATCCATCTATCCTCTCATCCATCCATCCATCTTCATTTCTGTCCATCCATCCATCCATAATCCATAATCCATCCATCCATCCCTCCCTCCATCTATCCATCCATTTATCAATCCATCCTTACATCTATTCAACTATCTTTCCATACATCCATCAATACATCAATCTATCATTCAATCCATTTTCTATCCATCTATCCATAAATCCTTCATTCCATCCACCCATTTATCCATCCATCCAGCTATCAAACAATTATCCATCCACATCCATCCATCTATCCACTCATCCATCCACATCAATCCATCTATCCATTCATCCCTCTATCCATCCATCATCCATCTGTCCCTAGTGTTTCACAGTCTGTTTTTTATTTTTGTACATTATCTTGAACTGGAAAAACTCAAGTTCAGAGCTGCCCAGTTGAGCTGCTGATTCTACTGTTTGGATTTTATGCAAATCCATGTCTGAGTGCGTCCACACTGACTGCTGCAGGAATTTTGGTTTGTGTCTCTGTCCTCGGCTGTAACAAGATTATCCCTGCTCTGCGGGGGCTGGATGTGTGGAAGTTTTTTTGTGCCGTGTCATTTGGACTGTTAATGACAGGGATGTATAAAGAGACGGTGAGAGAGCTGGGTGGGGGGCAGAGAGAGGCCTGGCGGTGGCTGTGGTGGAGGAGGGGGAGAAAGCTGGAGATTTGAGCCATACCAGGGCTTTACAGTGAGGCCACAATATCATGTGTGGTGATTGTGTTGAGAGCTTGGCGTCCCAGCCCTGAGCCTCCCCCTGAAGGCTGTTGTGTGTGGGGCCATGGTTTCTGGAGCTTTTACTCCTCCTCCTCCTCCTTTTCCTCCTTCTTGTGGCTTGTTAGATGTCTTTGTTCTCCATGAGGTCGTTTTTAGAAAGAAAGAACGAAAGAAAGTAAACATAACTATGGCACTGTTCATGAATGACCTCTCCCTGTACCATTGGCCTCTTCTTCATTTTTTTTGTACTTTTTTCTTTTTTTGTCTTATATTCTCCTGCCGTCTCCCGGTGTCATGCGCAGATTTGAAAAACGCTGAGGAATTTACATCCCAACTAATTTTAGCAACGGGTTCCTGACCAGAAAACACATCCTCCAATTTCTGTCTATATTGGTCTTGCATCTTTCCACTTCTCTCTCTCTCTTTCTCTCCAGGACTTGTGCAGATTACTCCTCACTCAAGTCTCCTACGAGCCCCTCAATTTTCCCCTAAATTTTGCTGCATTCTCCACTAAGAGATTTCACATTCAAGATTACACCCTGAGTGCTGCCAGAGCTCCTCTCAGGGTCTGAAACAAAGTGAGCTGCAGGACGTGAGTGCTGTAATAAACTTTGCTTAATAAGATAGTGAGGAGCAAATAATTGTTTCCAGAATTTTTACATCCCCCCAAACTGCAGCTGAGATCTGTTTGATGTCAGCACCAGGCGACATGAGGGGGAGCGTGGAGCCGTAACACAAGCCCCTGTCGACACAGGCCTTTTTCCCCTTGCCGACCCTCTGTATATTTTAGCAGCGGTGGCCTAATTCACTCCATATTCCTGCTAATGGCACCGCTGATGTCACTCAACACATTAAAATTCTCACAGGTCTCTCTTTTAGGAGCCTTCAAACACATGTTGGTGCTATGGGTATGATGGAACTGTTCTGGCTGCTGCTGCTGCTGCCGCTGTTGACCCAAAAAAAACGGAGGACTGCATTTAGACCAGACATATTTAAACAAAACATCTGTACCTGATTGTTTGGCCACAACAACCCTAAAATCTTCTTTAAGATGTTTGTTTAAAGGCACTGGTCCAAACCTGAGGTGACGGGATTAAAGGCTGTACTGTATGACGAAAGTCATATGGTTCATATTTTAGGCTCTTTCCCTAAAAAAAAAGATGATGGGTTCACATATAAAACCAGACTCAACAATACGCGTTGGAATTTTTTTTCTCCTTTTACTTTTTAAACAGGCTGCAAAGGTTTTTCTGCTACACAGTAAGACAAGACAAGCCAAGAGATGATAGACACAAGTAATAATAAAAAAAACGTAGGAAAGCATCCTTGTTTTATTAGATCATAGTAATTGAAACTTTGCTTCAATGTAGTTTAGCCTGCTCTGTATTTTATTTGTGTAGAAATACAAAAATACATTTGTATGGCCTCACATGATTTTCCATGATCAACGGTGACTTAAATATCTGAGAAAGCTGTCTGAATTCTTCTTGTTAAGTCATCAACATCTATTCTAAATATAGTTACTTGTCAGTTCAGAAATGGCTTAAATTCCACTTAAATAAAAAGGAAAGGAAAGTAAACTCCTTGTCATTGTGATTCACACCACTGCACACAACGAAATGTGACAACTGTATTTAACCCATCGCCAAAGTGAACAGCTTCGAGCGCCTGGGGAGCAGTGAGTGGGGACGGTGCCATGCTCAGTGGACCTCAGTGCCTCCCACTGCCCAGTAGAACTACAAAGTAGAAACTAGATAAATATATGTTCACGTTAAGTCTCAAGTTCCCTTAAGTTGCTCGATCCAGAGGTTTTCCAGTTTGAATCCACCATCTGCCAAGTTACCATTGGGGTGCTCTGAGCATAGCACCGTCCCAACTCACTGTTCCCTGGGCGCTTAGAGCTGCTCACTGTTAACTTGATGGTGATGCGTTAAATGTATAGTTCACATTTTGTTGTGTGTTGTGGTGTGGTTCACAATGACAAGGAGTCTGCTTTCCTTTCCTTTTTATTTAAGTGGAATTTAAACCATTTCTGAACTGACAAGTAACTACTTTTAAAATAGAACTTGCAAAGAATTCAGTGAACTTATACAGATGTCGGTGATGGGTTAAGTAAAAAGGTCATATTTTGTTGTGTGCAGTGGTGTGGATCACAATGACAAGGAAGTTGCTTTCTCCTTTAGGAAAAAAAAAATGAACACAATTGCTTTGCAAAAATAAAAACAGAGCTTTTATTTCACAACTTTTTCAAATTGAACTTTTATTTCACAGTTCCATTTAATGCATGCACAGAAAATGCATTAAATGGTGCAATCTAGAGCCAACAGACAATGGAAAATTATGGCAATATCTAAAGGATGAGCAATGAACATAGCGTCACAGTAGACTTTACAGCAGAACCTCTGAGACGTTTTACAGAGGTTCTATACTTTGTCGACCCATTGCCATATTTTCACTAAGCTTCCAGTCTTTTTCAACTAAACCTTACCTCTGTAAGGACTTCTTATTTGTAGAACACCCTTGTTGTGGTGTTGGGGACCTTGACTGTTTAGACTAAGACAACATGAGCGAAGGATGGCAGTAATGCACGGCGGGGATGCCAACTGCTGCGGAAACCTAAGGAAAAAGATGACCTCAAGCCACAGTGCCATGTGGGAAAAAACAAGGTTGACTTTTTTCTTAAAGGTTTGTGGTTTCTGCCATGCATGCGGATGTTTGTGGAGGATCATTAAAACTATAAACCTCCCAACTACATGGGTGGTTGGTTCCGTACAGACGTTCATGTGTGGCTTATTGACAGGTCTGATTGAAATGAATTAAAATGAAAAATGTCTAACACAGAAGTCCTTCAAGAGAAGGAGACCAAAGGTCCCAGCTGGACACGTCTGAAGGCACTCTTGTGTTTTGCAGTGTGTATTGGACACACATTCAGACAAGAGAACGCACACTCCTCCCCTCTGTCTTTATTTCCGTCTGTCTGCATGTGTTTTGGAAGCCATTAATCGTCCCCAGCACAACATGCACCCCAGCAGATAATCACGGTCATTAAGCCAATTAGGGAGCACATGGAAGGGGAGGTTTCAGTCAGGCCCTGAGGCCTCCCAATTCCTCCCCTCCTTTTCCAGCTCGGCCGAGGTGGTCTGCCGAAAACTCTGGCAGTGCCTTAAATAAAGAAAGGGAGTGAATTACTTCAGCTCAGCTCTGGATTAATGCAATTTCCTGTTTCTGTAGCCTTGAGAGACCTGTGCCAACTTCGCCCCCGGCCAAGTAGCCATGCCCAATAGCCAGCAAGAAATCCTCCCTAATTTTTTTTTCATGTCTTCTTGAGAGATTTTTACGTTAGTGTCATCAAAATATGTTCTCCACAAAGCTGAGAGCGGGTTATTTTGGAGTCGCTGTGGCGAAAAGGAGAAAGAGAGATCAGAAGTGGCAGGAAAGGGAGGAGAGAGTGGTCACTGTGCAGACAGTGGGGTTTTTTTCCAGCATACCCCGTCTATCATATGATTCTAGAGCTAATATTATGGTGTCATGCACAGTGGGAGTTCTGACAGGGAGAAACCATAACATACAGTGCATACACGGGAGTGTGATTGTTACAGAGAGAATTGAAAGTGAGCCTCCAGGTCCTGGTGCACATCTGCAGGCTGACCACAGAATGTCCTCACACTTCCTCACTACGTCTCACATGGTCGGTCGGGTTGGACACCACACCGTCCTCCCTTGTTCCACTGAGGTATTTCCCAACAGTCTTCATGTTGTGTTTGGCACATGAGAGTCAGGAATCAGTGAAAGGCAGCAGTATAAGGTCAACACATTTTTTTCTCTTCTTCTCTTTTCCTGACTTATGAATGACATGCAGTAGTGAAACGTAGATCTTGCAATCACTGAACAGAACACAAACAGAGAAAGACCCACACCGAGGCCCTGCAGGTTCAAGATAAGATCATGGAAACATGTTTGGGTTCAGGAAGATCTCTGCAGCTCACACCTTTGGACACGCATGAATAAAGGAAACTCAGATGAGAGTTTAGGAGTTATAAACAATGGAGTTACAGAATGAAGATCAAATAGTGTAAACAGCCACTGACACATGAAAGATAGGGTTTTATTTCTTCACTGTGTTTGGACAGGCTGTGTTTTGGGATCTACAACTTTATGTGTGTTTACTGATTACAGAGCTGCAGCCAGGAGACAAACATCTCACTGAGCTTCATGAATACAGTTAGTGTGAGAGGGTAAGAGTCAAGACATATAATCAAATACATCGAGATGTATTTGAATACAATTAGCCCAGGTCACCTATCAATCGAAAGATTCAGTTATAATTTACATGGATTTGTAAGTTTGAAAGAGGACTTTACTTCTACTTTTACTACTTTTACTTTTTAAAGTAAAAATATTTTTTCTTTTTTATACACTAAAGGTTTTTGTTTTGTTTTTTTTTTACCACCAAACATCTGTTTTTTTGTGTTACTGCAATCATTTATTTTAGGTTTAGCTGGTCATTTAGGCCTTACGTGTTTTGTTTGGCTTTGGACGATTGGTTTGACTACCCATAAGGCGTATCGGCCAATTTCCGGTGGCTAAATTCTCTCTATGTATATGTTTATTTATTCGCCGCTGGCCGAGAAAACACAGTCCATTGGTTCGTTTTTTGATTGACAAAGGGCTGAACCAATCAGACTTTGGCAATGTCTCTTTCACATCATACGCAGCGGACGCGTATTTTCCTAAATAATATTGTGCTATCTGTTTGTATGTTTTTATAAAGCCGATTTTAAGTATATACCCCCAACATTTTAAAAGATGGAAAACGAGACACAGGCGAGTAACAAAATTAAGGAAGGCGCAGCCTGGTGTGTTCAAATCCCTCAGCATTTTCGAGCAAAATCAGCACCTCTAGCCGATGCTATTGACGGTGGTGGAGGCTAAACGACGGTAAGCGAAGACGTTTCGATGTGAGAAAGTTTCGATACATTGTGAAAAGTTAGTGTAGTCCGGTGAAAATGAAATGTGTTTTATATTCATGAACAAGTATGGGTCCGGACCGGTCACCCACCCAGAATTAACAGTATATATATATATATATATATATATATTATAAATAAGCTATAGCAAAATTATGCTATACACCATTTTAAGCCAAGTGCTACTTATGTGAAATTAGCTAAATAGGTTTATATTGTATAATTGTTGGTTTTCAGTCTATTTTAAAAGCTTTAAATGGTCAACTTATGTCTGTTATAAATTGTAACAATCAAATATATTGTAATCAAATCTTGACATTCACTGAGTAAAATACAAAAACATGTCTCATCAGATGGGCAAAGCCCTGTCAGAGTTTGTCAACCTTGACTCATTGTTACCATGATAGTAAAGAGGCTTCACAGACATGGGGGGGACATGTCCTCAGTCACTGCTGTGGAATGCACTCTAGTAATATCTTCTCTCTCACACACACACGTACTCACACACCTGTGTTTTTTCTCTCTCATAAAATGCCAAAACGCCGACAGTTGAAACAGGGTCTGGAAGAGTTCAGACCTTTGTCCCGTCAGGGTTTGTCAGTCATGATCTCAACATCTCATCTAACTTAAAATTCCACAGACGGAGCGTCAGTCAAGCTCCGTCCTGGTCTTTAACAAAACCATTACAGCACAAGTCACTTAACTTTTTTTTTTTTTTAAGCAGAAACTTGACCATGACCACTGCGGCTGAATTCTATTACTGTTATGTTCTTTCTCTGTGAAGTGGTCACTTTGAATAGAAGCAGAACCTCAGAGCGCTGCCACTTTCCCAGTTTATTTCAAAAAGAATTATACCAGAGGCCAAACAAGCTTTAACAAGAGCGTCATCAGAGCCTGAATTTGTTGTTGCACGTGCTCCTAGAACCTCAGATAAATTGACTGCAGCCAGAACATGCTGTGTTTTCACATAAAAATCTTTGATTTGGTGAGCTTTGTTTTTTCCTTTTACTTTCTCATTCCGTCAGATTCCATTGGGCAGCAGCAGAGGACTTCACAGGGCAGCACTTAGTGTTGAATTGGAGTGTGTGTAAAAACTGGATAGGTCTATAAAAAGCATGGTGGTCTGTCAGTTTGACCTTACAGGTTCAAATGTAGTTTCAGTAAAGTTTGTCAACCTTATTTTTCTGGTATTTCTCATGGCGTGGGAAGTTCCCTCATTAATGCAGGCTGCGACAAAAACACGAAGTGTAAATTCCCTCAGTGATAGAAGAAATTTATCACAGTATTTATCTCAAAATGTCTCCATAAAACAAAAGCATTGTTTGATGTGTATATAAGACAGCAGTGTTTGAGAAACATCTGCTAAGTGAAAGGAATCCAGTGCCTGAGTTGCCTTCAGGGTCAAAGATATGACTGTCAATGGATGTCTGTGGCTTTTCACCGAGGAGAATCATGTGTGTTTTATTTCTCCCGATTGTTCCGATCTGCCGTGGGCAAAATAAGAGAAGATATTTAATTTATTTAAGATTTATCTGTTTGGAATAAATTGGTAATGCAGTGGAGAGCCAGGCCTAGATAAGAACTATATAGAACGTTTTCAAATAAGAGCTGGAAAACATGGATTTGCACCAACAACGGGAAACAGGTTTTCCACAAAGAAGCTTTTTGTTAAATCTGTTTTGGTACAATTTGAATTATTTGTAGTTTATGTTAATCATGTCTTGACGTTTATTTCCTCAAGCTGAATGTAATTCATTTCATTCCTTCTGTCTTAGAGGTGAACACCTTTAGGCTGAGTTTAGTTAGCTTACGCTGATCTTTACTGACTGTCTGTTTTCATTGCTTTTTTTTCATTTGAGCTATACTTTTAAAAAAGGTTTGATAAGAATTGTTCCATTTTAATTCCATTGTTACCTACTATTTTATGTAAAGAGTTTTACTTGAACAAAGTATTTGTGCTTAAAGTTGTCACATTATTTGTCAGTACTTAAGCTGAAAAGTATTTTGTGCTAGCCAAAACAGTTTTTTTAAATCTGTTAATTAATTACTAAACATTTTAAATTTACATTTTGTATTTATCCAAAATTTGCTAAAGCAAAGGTATTTATTAATAATGAATTAAAATCACAATTTGAGAAAATTCTATATAGTAAAAACATATTTTTATAAATATACTTTTGTCCTTTTTTTTTAGAGTGAAATTTGTTTTTCATCTTTGAAGGTCAGAGACATGAAAATGTCAGCTGTAGTAAAACTAAAAACTACATTCTGCTGATCAAATTGACACAAACACTCTCACTAAATCTACCAGAACATTATTAGCATTGTTATAAAAACACGTGTTAAGTGTCAAACTATTATTATGCCTCAGGAAAACCACTACTGCGTTTATGCCTTCTCACCACCAGAGGTCAGAATGCAGCTGTAATCTCAGAGGTTTCACCCGTTGTTAAATGTGGTTCTGAGAGAATTTAACAGGTGGTTAAAAGTTATTGATTTATAATTCATTTTAATGTTTTTATTGGCCCTGAAATCAGAATACTGTGGACTGTGACGGGGATCCACCAGTTTTGGATCAGGTTCAAAAACTCTTTCAAGGTTTTCCAAGGTTCATGACTTAAGGCTTAAAGACACTCGGGGGTTTTTTTTTCCAATTGTGAAGGAACAAGGTTTATTTTGAACGTGTCTAATCCTTAAAGCCTGTGGTTTTCAGGACTGATGGGGTTTCAGCCAATCTTGCTGTGTTTATTTTAATGGTTTCTGAGGTATCTGAAGTGTTTATTTGTCAAATGACCTACTGCATGAGTCACGGCCTAAACGACCTGGACCTTGGTTGTTTTTTCAAGGAACCACTTTACAAAAAAAACACGTGTTTCTGATACAGCGGAATAGTTCGTTAATTTCTTGGTTCAATTCATTGGGCTTTTCCCTCTATTTTCCTTTTCCTTGACAAATGAAATGAGAAAAGTCAGGGCATGGTACAAAATTACCTTAACTCCTCTGGAATTCTTATTCAATCATTTACTCATAATACAACTATACCTTGTGTTTTCTTAAAGAAAAAAAAACACATTAAACAAGGCAGTCTGCCCAATAGAAAAATACAAGATTATTTATTACTTTAAGTTGAACTTTCAGTCCTGCCTAAAAGGTTGCCTCAGATCAAATTAGTTTCCCCATGTGTGTTAACCAATACATGTAGTTTTTCATTTCCTTTTCTAACACTTTAAAATGATATGTATCTACAATAGTCCCAAATTTCGTTATGTTTATCGGACATGGTGACAATAAAGGACATTTCTATTAAGTTCAAGTCTAGTCAAAAAGAGGTCAGGTGTTATAGCAAAAGAAAACTGAAAACTGAATTGGCGAATTTAAGGAGACCTCAGAAGTGGGGTAAATTCTATTTTGCTCTTCCTTTTACTTTTTATTCTGCTGGTATTTTTAGTCATTTTATCGGCATCACCTCCTTTGTCCATCACCCTTTGGGTCCTTGCCCCCTTCCTGTAGCCAATTAGTTAAAAAGCTTCAGAGTGAGGAGAGTGGTTTGGTTGCTACAGTAACCTCCCCACTGACCCCACAGAAACTTAAGCCTCCAGTCACAACAGTCAAGCTGGGAATTATTGAATAAATAACTATAATTTTCTTTTATTGCTAGTGGTGAGCTGATCCTTCCTGTATCCTCACTCCTCGCCCCTCTTTCATGCCTCTGTAAATTTAATGGCACATTTTCCAGTTCTGTTACATTACTGATGCATGTCATGAACCATAGTGAGATTTGTGGTTCACATTTAAACATTTAAACTTCAATTTAATTGACTTGAGAAGATTGTTTGCCAAGAAACACGGTTTGAACCCAACGTTAGAGAGAAGGTTGCACTATCAAAATGATTTGGAACCAATGCAGACTCCTGATGAAGCATGAGCTGGAGATGAAGGCACATCAAGAGTGTGAACCACTCTTATATCTGGGAAATTTGTAAAAACTATGACTTCTGACGTTGACAAATGCAGTCACGCAGAACAGAAGAATAAAGTGGGAGGAGAACAGAAGAAATAGAGAGGAGGGGATTGGAGAACGTCTGCCAACAGTCATGCTTCCTCCCTGCTCCCCCTTCCCTAACCCTCTCTCTGAGCCCCCTCCTCACACTCCTCTCTCCTCTCTCCCTCTCCTCCGCTGACAGACAAGTCTGCCTTTGCATCAGCCTCTTCCAGCTCATCGGGCATCTTCTCCACTCTCCTCCTCCACCTCTTCTCCCTCAGCTGCGCGGCTCCTGCTCGACTAATACTTTACTTCTGCTACAAGTGCTTCCTCTGCTCCTTCTGTTCTCGTCTTCCTCAGGCTGATTGTCCTCTTCCTCCTCTTTTATTTTCATCATCACTACCTTCAGGCCACCATGGTGAATAGATAACTGGTCCAAGACCAAGACCATGGGTGCCTGCCTCTGCAAAGGTCACAAAGGTCAGTGTCCAACTGCTTTTGTGTCTGTGTGTGTGTGTGTTTGATGGTATGTGTTTGAAGGCTTCAGTCGGAGCAGACTGAACTAAAGAGAATGGAACATCAGAGTGAATACCCAATCATTTGTGAATGCAACCAAACTGACTGACATCACTGTATTATCAAGAGCACAGACAAAGAGCACAGACCACCTGCATTGCATTTTTTACGAAGCAATAACCCAAACAAAATCTCAGCACCACTGCATGAACTGACACAAACTTACTGGCTTGAACGTGCAGTTTTGGAGACAGGTCACAGAGGTTGGAACGTTGATGAGAGGGAGTGTGAGGATCAGCTGTGACTGCTCTTAGAAATGTCAACCTGTCATGACTGGAAAATGTGACCCGGGGTGTTTTCTTTTCTTATATACTATGTTTCAGTGGATCAGGTAAGCAGTAGGGAGGCATGTTGACAATAATAATAAAATAATAAAAAAAAGCAGAAATTAGCCTAACATTAACATCTTTTGATAATTAAAGCATTGATCTGTGACAACTCCCAGCAGCACTTGTACCTTTTCCACACATTTGCAGGATGTTTGTGTTGTACACACACAAAAAAAATCCAAAAGATCGTCTTTTGTTCAGTGCTGGGGCAAACAGGAAAAAAAAATTGTCATTGTGTTCATTAGAAAATTAGAATCAGATGTGTGTTATTTTGCCGCCTCTGTAGGCCTTTTATTGCATGTGTTTATTTATTTTCTTTTTAAGTTATGTATGTAACAGACAGAAGTTAGAAGTAATTGAGTGAGCCAAGAAAATCAATTACTTTAAAGAAGTAATTGTTAAAATCAATATATTATTTATAACCTGAATTTAACTAGTTCAGGTGACAAAGATAAAAAATAAAACAATAATAATTGTTTTTATTAAATAATAATTATTGATGCATAATTTAATAGGATTTATGCTAGTATGGCCTAAAAAATAAAATATTGTAGACGTCTCCATGATCGGGATGTGGTACATGCAGCTTTTAAATAATACCACTATGATCCACCCAAATATAGAAGCAACAAGGATTTGGCTTCATGTCAACACCAAGAAAGAATTCATAGTTAATGATATTTATATTCATCTTAGTCTAAATATGCTATATATATATATAAATGAGAAATAGCAGGTTTGATTATGTATTACGTGCAGTGTCTGTGTGGCCTGCCTGTTTGTACAGTACCTTGCCATACCACATGGGGGCTAAGTTTGCTTTTTGCCTTTTTATTTTTTATTTGTCATGACCTTATTTCCAAGGCTTTGAAAAAAAAGAAGGAGGCTGCCAACTGTGGACAGGTCTGTGTCATCCTTGATCTCTCACGTAATAACGTTACGTGACCACACGCCTTCCTCAGAGGCACAGAGTCTTGAGTTCAATTCCCGGAGCAAACCCAGACGTGGTGATATTATTTGCCTCTGTTAGTTGTTTGCTAAATGCATTAATGTAAATGTAATTAATTTAATAACAATAAACAGTATTTAGCAAAATGTAATAAAGATATTAAATAATGTAATTTCATGATACTGAGCACCTTTTTTTCTCAGTGAGGCAGCAATGTAGTTCTGTATGTTTGTTTTAATATGAGACACATAATTATATTGACCACCAGGTCCACTCATGCTCTCAGCTAAAAAGCAGTAAACAAAAGGTGTAGAGCCCTTTCAGTTTGGAGATGGTGAAAAAGTCCATGTTCCTCCATCTGTCTATGTGCTGAAGATCTCAGTAAATACACGGATGTCTCTCCTCCTGTTGCTGAGGGGTTTCCATAGTGATGGTTACTTGTTTTGAAGATCCCTCCCTAGGGATACCCCAGACCTATTTATGAGTGGGTCTGAGTGTGTGTATCCAATGTCCTTTTCCTTAATAAAAATAATTAGGCATCTGTGGTAGTCTGTGAGTCCTCTGAACACCAATCACTCAGATTAGAGGTTCCAAACACAGGTTTATTGGTAACAATCCAATAGTGGCCCGGCAGTCGGACACACACATACACACACACACACACACACAGCACGGTCTGGTTCAGCGGGCTTGGCGTCTCAGTCTCTCAGTCTCTCAATCTCCCCCTCCTGTGCACCCGGCTCCTACTTATCACAGGAGAGAAACAATTAGTGGAACCGTCACCACCTGTGCGCAGTGCAGCATCAGCCTCGCCACTCACCTGCTCTCTCGGCTGCAGCTGATCGCTAACCACTGCCCCGCCCTCACAGCATCTCAGTCACAGTTTGTTTCCTCATGTCATTCTGTAGTGTTATTAACATCACTGGGGAAAAAAAGAGAAAGCAACTAAAACACTCAGAGAGGCTCCATGGAGCTGATATGAGTCCCTTTCATTTTGTGTGACCTTTGGGGGGAGAGAACAGTGACATACATTCAGATGTTGAGACTCAAATGCACAAAACCACAAAACAATACCTTGAACACCTACCAATAACCATAACTCACCTAACGACCCTGTTTTCATTTAACAAGGGCGGGTACTCTGTAACCTGTGGATCAGCAGCCTCTCTATATTGGCTCCTTGTGAGATCCTCACAAATGTGTTAGTGTGAAGTGTGAAAAAAAATCACTCTTAGCCTGGCCATGCTTATAACCAAAAAAAACATTCATCATCAACACGGCACATCAATCTGTGCTGCAAAATCAGCTGTAATTGGACCGGGTTTTGGAGTAGTCTGTCCTAAAGAGAGCACTCTAGCTCACTCCTCATCTCTCTCACACATATACACACCCCAAGTGATTATTATTTCAATAATTATTGTTTATGTGATTCTGTACAGATCTCCACCTTCCAATGACGGTACTGCAGGATCAGACTGAGGAGGGTCAGACATCCATTGGAAAGGTCAGTAAAAACATTCCATTGGTCCTGTTTGTGCGTTTATCGCACAGTTGTCGACCTTAACAACATGTTTTATACATTTCTTTGTTTTGATGTTGTTTATTTTAGATAATATGATGAAAACTCAGTTTATTCAAGCAAATGCATCATTTGCAGCAACTACAGATTACTCCAGTGAGTGATGAGAGAAACTGCAGAACAGAACTGGAATAAGTTGGGGGGCCACCACCCACACTATTATTTCACAGAAGGGCCGTTGAATACAAAAAAAAAATTTAATTAAAAAAATCAGTTTCTTAAAGATTCTGAACCAGAAGGAGGCTGTGGATCAGAGTTTTGAGAATTGTAGCATTTACCATAAAATGTGAAGAACAAATCTATAAAATATCATTATTATTTCAACTTTCACATCAAAGTGGGGTTTGAGACACCAGCTGAAGAAAATACTTAACATTATTTTGTTCTGAATTAATGGGGGATTATTCCTATATATGCATAGCATTGGTTAATTTTAAGGAAATGAAAGAAAACCCTTTCATTATTACTGGGTGGATGCTGTTAGTTTTTTCTACAAACCAGATCAAAAAAACAAATAGACACAAAGCAGCTGTAGATCATTACCATCAGGCAAGTCACAACAATTGCAGTAAAACCATGTTCAAAAATACAGATGAATTCTAAGTTTCCTGGTGGTTTGAAAATGACTATACAGTCTGAGTCGGTCCTTATGGGAAACCAAGAAACAACAATATTTAAGCCAAGGAGGATGTTGGGTTTCTCACTGTGGCCATCTCACATTGAACCTCTACTGCACTTTGATATTGTCTATAAAACTTAATTTTGGACCGGTCTCCAGCTGTCGGATTTGGAAGCCAACATCATGCATTCATGAGCATGAGCCTATATTTACCAACAGTCCTTTTTTATTTTCTCCATCTACAAAAATACTTTAATGTTTCTTCCTCCTGGGGGACATAGCATTCGAAGATATGCATTGGAAGAGCTGCTTCTCTTCCTTTCAATGAATTTTTCTTTTTTGGTTGGGGGGCAAAACGCTTTATTGAACCTCATCCAGGTGGGTTGTGAGTGATGCTAGATTTCCAAAAACTCTACTTCAGCTGTCATTATCAAAAGTGATTTGAGACAAGGGAGGCTAGAAGTCTCTCTGTGTGTGTGTCCCTGATCTAGCAGTACTTGAAGGTGACACTTAAAGCCATATTTGTGAAAAACGTTTGATCCTTGCCTGCCAAACACTCTGCCTAAAATGCAGAAGATTCTGTGTTCCAAGTCCCAGAGCCTCCACATATCCCGTATGGCCCTCTCTGTTTGGGTTTGCAAAGATAATATTGTAGAAAATAATAATCTATAAGGAGATAATGGACCACGTAGTATAAGAAAATGGACACGTTTATACACTCTGTAGTCTGTGGTTCAAAGATAAGATAACATGTCATTGTCCAATGTCAAAGTCACTACCATCAGATGTTCAAGAAATGCCACCAGTTCTGTAGCATTTTACAACACTTGAGCCATAGCAAGTCTAGCGGAGGATTTACCCTTCAACCATGTACAACTGCTTTATATTCATATTTGTTTTTATGTCGACTACTGTTTCCTTTAGTTTCTGTGTATTGTTGCAGCATCACAGGCACAAGTAACTTTTGTTTCCTGTGACAATTCATGTTCAGCGCTACTGTTACTGCAGTTGGATCCTAATGTATCTCATCCTCTACAGGATGGTCAGAACTCCTCCTCCAATGGCAACGTGGCGGATAAAAGTAGTCACTATGACATCGGGGAGCTCGCCACTTCCTCTTTGATGGGTGAGACTGGATATACACAAAAACACACTCTTATTTTCACTTTCTGCCTAGCTCATCAAATGTTACTGATAGACTGCACACAGCATGGCTACACAGACAAAACACAGGGTGTGGTTAGAGCAGGGGTGGGCAAACTAAGGCCCGGGGGCCACATGCGGCCCGTTGAGCCTTTTTATGCGGCCCGCCATCACTGTCCAAATTAAATAATTTATTTATATTATAATTAAACTTCTAACTTTTCCCTACATTGCCTGCGTTTCCCGAGTAGATGACATAATAAAGGCTATTAGAAATATAGTATTTTGGGTTTGATACATGACTTTTACTTGCCATTTATCTTAGCTTACACGAACGCTCCATCTCTCTGCTCTTGACTCGGCCCCGTGTCCAATTTTAGGAGAAATTGTGGCCCGCAGGTCAAAAAGTTTGCCCACCCCTGGGTTAGAGTATTCACTGGACTAGTTGCACTTTTTTTAACCCTGCGGTTGCGACTTATATAATAAAATAGATTTTTTTTCATGTTTGTTATTTTTGCACTGCCTCGGACAGGTTAAATGTCTACTATTTTCATGGACCGACTGTTATGTTAGGGCAGATAAATTCCTCTTAATAAAATTGACATTTCTGGTGTTCTGAAACATTTTTATACCTATAAATTGTCCTACTCATACTAACTGTACATGGTCACAACAAGGATTTCTCAAGTGCACACAGCCTATAACTTTCTGCTACCAGACCAGTATAAAAAGTTAGAATCTTGTATCAATGACTCTGCGACATTTTGAGTTTATTGTTGTTGTCTTCACTGAGAAAATATTTCCTAATCAAATATAAGTCATTAAATATAGGTCATTATTGATGATGGAATCCTAGCCATTCTATTGATTAGTTCTTTTGTTGATATGGATCAAGTGGAAGTAATAGCCAGATGGGACAAAAGGGAAACATTATTTGTGACTGGCACCAATTCACCCACGAACCGGCATCGGTCCCCGGCCCAGTGGTTGGGGACCACTAGTGTTGGGCACTGATGTGACTTGTTCTACAGAAAGACTCCTAGTCTGGAAAATATGGTAATTGATTCCATAGATAATAATTTTCCTAGTGTTGGATCAATTAAGTTTGATTTTATTCAGACGACTGACATCAGATTCTAGTCTGATGTCTGATGTCAGTCATCTGATGGTATCAAATATACCCAGTAATTCTAGTTCCTTTACCTCACTCCTGAGTTCCTGCCGTTTCACCTCTGTCATCATCTCTCTCAGTAAGAGGTTAATTATCAGAGTAAAAGTCTTATTCCGTGCTGAACTATTCTCATTGAATGTCCCTTTATTGCTCTGACAGTATAATTATGGAGCCCAAAGATAACCTCATGAATATGTCAGACAAACATGCAGACAGTGAGACGGGTGGCTGAGGGGCTGACACCTGCTCTTTTACAATTGCTCTCACTTGATCACTTTTGAGCCATAGGTCTGGAGACGAGGATGCAGAGTGGAAATGACATCATCTGGGGAAAAAGAGCTGACAGTGTACAAGATTAGGTTTTAATAAGTATATTTAAATTCAAATGATACAATGTGGCATATTGGGTTAGGATTTTGTGCGACTGATAATAAAGTGTCATTGAGGTTGATGACTGGAGTTCAGCGAGCCGTTCTGTTATGGGGGGAAAGTTAATTAGATTGCAAATATATACAGTCAAACTGAGTTCCTCTGAGTGAAGGGACTTTTTCATGTTAAATATGTATGAGGTCAAACTCTCTCTCTCTCTCTCTCTCTCTCTCTTTATATATATATATATATATATATATATATATACTGTATATATATGTGACATGTACTTAGCAGATGTATGGCCCGCAGTGGAGCAGGCAATTATTAGTGTCAATGACAAAAAACTGATGTGTGTGACCTGTTTTGCATTCCTACATTTCCAACTGCATTTCTGCAGTTTTAATTACTGTTGAATTATGTGAGTAAATTGAGGCAGTTTTTTTGTATGAATTCTCTATGTTGTAGACTTTCTTTACAGACTTTGAGTTAAAGGGCTAGGATTATTCCCTTTCCTATGCGTTATATTATTGCCACTTTCTTATGGTACAAAATGTTACTTTATAATTTTATATTATTCTGGTTACAGCAACATGTTCTAGTAAAGTGGTGGGTCCGGACCCTAAAGATGGTCGCGTACCCGTTCTGAATGGGTCGTGAACAGCTGGTCAAAAATCAAAATAATGTGAATCAGCTGTTGAGCATGTGTTTTATTTGACAAAATATCTTATTTACACACTCTGCTGTATAAAATGAGTATGTTAAAAGAAGTGATTTTTCAAATTTTATTTTTTACTTATTTGCATGGTTTGAATTTGAAGAGAGTGGGTCGTGACTTAATGACCACAGGAAGATGTGGGTCCCAGAGTGAGACTAGTTGAGAACTACTGTCCTAGTTAAAGGTTTATGTCACAACATCACAGTCTGGGCAGATTTAGATTATTTTTCAGATTGTTTTTTTAGAAAAGTTTCTATCCTTTATCCAAGACGATTTGACTGATAGAAAATAATCTGTTATTTAACCTTAATACCTATGGTAATTATTAACCACATGAACTCTATAAGTTTGACATAAAATAGCTGGTTAAGAATCAACAGTGATGTCTGGTCTGGAGCATACCCCACTCCTCCCTCACTACACTGTTCTCTGCTGCATAATCTACCCCTTAAAATGGCCAGATCATTGTTGGAGTCTAAAATAATAACTCACCATAATGACAAAACAATATTAAAAACTGAATACAATTTGAAATCCCTTCACTGTTTCATAGAAAATGGTTTGTTGTATTCCCATAAACACTATGCTAATCTGACATTTAGGTGAAGAAAATGTTCTGCCCAACACAGCATCTGCCTTAGGAGCAGTCCACGTCTAAAATAGGCTCCCGTTCATTAGCTGCACTCTGCCATTGACTGCACAAAGAAACATCCTGCTCAACACGCAGAAGCGTGAACACATTAGACACATCACTGTGATGCAGGGCATCATGCCAGCCTGATGTGATTTTTGTCCTCCTTAGCGCTGCGATGGTAAAATGCCTCCTCCTGAATCTGTCCATTAAAAAAAAGAAAGAAAACAACAAAAAAAAAACCAACAGAAAGGACTTTCCTGTCTGTGTCTTATTATCTAAGTTGATACAGCACAGCTTTTACACCACAAGTATCAGCGAGAGCGGAGTCTCACAGAAGAGTTGTCACAGTGTGAACACAAGGTGAGACAGCAGTGGGTGTCAGGCCTATAACAAAACACCGTCTGTTGAGATCATTTCAAAATAACACGCAGATTTTATTCTCACTGTCAACTATATCAGAAGCTCTTCCTCTTGAATTTTTATCTCAGTCTCTTACCCTTTCATTCTTAATTGCTGACAGTTTCTTTATCATTATGTTAAAACAGCCTTTTTTTTACAATTTACTGCCCAAACCTGCCATAATAATTAGTGTTCACAGGAATTTTTTTTTTCTACACTTGGCCAATTTGTTTCCATGGTGTAGGAAACAAAGGTGTAGGTGTGGTGTTAACATACCTGAGAGCAGGAAGCTTCCTACTTAGACTACGTTCATTGTCATTGCACAGAAACACAACAGTGAGACATTGAAATGTCGTTGCTTGGCAACGAGAGTACACAGTGTTGACTACAAAGCTTGTAGTAACGTAAGATACAGTATATTACAATTATATGCAGTCCAATGTAAAGTGAAGCAGTGTATAAAAATGTAAATGTACATAATCAACACAGCTGAGGTACAAGTGTTGATTATTACACAGGGGGAAAAGTATAAATGTATATATTGCAAGTACAGGAGAGTAATTGCACTAAACCTTTAGATTGTTCAGACAGAGATTTTGGTTTTTTTTTTTTTTGTATTTAAAAGTCTGGTGGCCAGAGGAAGGAAACTGTTCCTATATCTGGTAGTCTTACAGCAGATGCTGCGGAACCTCCTGCCTGACACATTGGCCGGGGAAACGAACCTGAGCCTCTTAAGTGACAGGAAAAATTCTACCACTAAACCATGAATCTACCTACATTTTGTAGTAGGAATTATTTAACTAATAGCGTTCTTTTACAGATTTGTCTGTCTTGTCTGACTTCATCTAATGTTTTATTTAATATACTACTAGGTATGAACACATTTCATACCTATTTTGACCTGCTTAGGTGACCTAACACTGCATATTTCTTTGCCTCTGGCAGCCTTGGGTAGTTGACTCTCTGCACTTAAACAACAACGGGTCCATCAGGTGCTGAAAATGACTCTCTCTTTCTGGGTCTTATAACTTCGTTCACTATAGTGAGACTGTGCCCAAGAAAGGACATTTTTTTAAAGTGGAGAACAGAATGATTTACACATGTCATCACCGTAGTATATTTGTCACTCACTCACAGTTAATGTCTGTAACATGGTGTCTGAGGTGAATCAGACTGGACTGATTCAACATCAGTCAAAATGTGAGACAGTGACCTGAGGAAACAAATTGTTTCATATCCATGTCTTACTGTGTTTGTGATTGTATTTTGAAATTAGATTTTCTGTGCACGTGGGCTTCATGCAGAGCCACGGAGACGTACTGGGACTCTAAGAAAAACAAGAACAATCATCTTCTGAACAACACAGTGAAGCTGTACATGTGACAATGATCAAAGACATTGTTAATTTCATATATTAATTCTTATCCAGTAAATGGTCTTTTGTTTGTTGATCCATTTCATCTGTGTGTGTCTCTCTCTCACCCATCTGCAGTCTCCCTCGACTCCGACCCATCCAGGGTTTACCACAAGCCACATCTTTTTCAGCCACATTAGCTTTTATCTATTTCTCTCCATCAAGATTCATTGCTCTTCTCCTCCCTTTATTTAGGTCTGGTGGCCACGATAAAGGAGCATATCACAAAGCCGACAGCCATGGCCCAGGGCCGAGTTGCCCACCTGATTGAGTGGAAGGGATGGGGCGGAGGGGGTGAAGCCGGAGGCGGGGGCAACTGGGCCTACGGGAAAGGAGGAGGAGGCTGGGGAGGGATGGGAGCAGATCTACAGGAGGACGAACAACTCTACTCTCAAATGACGGATGAAATCAAGGAGGCTCGCTTCGCTGCAGGTGAGACCGAGGGACCAGAATCCACTTGGATAAACAGGACATGTGGTCACTGGACATAAATTGATGATCAACTCCCCTCCAGGCATTGTTTCATTCAATTGGTTTCTGCCCAGAGAATGGCACCAAAAAATCAATGTCTTCCATGACGAGCACTCATAGTGACTCAAATCTGCTGCTCTTATTGAATAAACCTCCTGTTTTTCATGGTAGTGAAAGACACAGTGTAATGTGTTTGTCTGGCAGGTGTGGCAGAGCAGTTCGCTCTGGCCGAAGCCTCCATGAACATGTGGTCGATGAACGACAGCGTAACCGAGCAACCTTGCAGCAGCCTACAAGGTTAGTCTGATAAACAGAATGGAAAAAGCAGGGATTTGCCCACAATGATGAGGAAACTGCTTGAAAGATGTATGGACTCTGAATGACATATAATCCAAGTCAATCGTGCACATGTAGTATTAAAAGGTCAAATGTTTGCTTACTTGCTATGTATAAGGACATGTACTATTTTAGTACAATACTTTACATGTACTATAGTAACACATCTCTGTATTCCCTCTAAATTATTGCTGAAATAGTTAATATATAGTTAATAAATCTGGGTTTTCTGATATGTTTGTGCTCAAGGCTGACAAATACAAAATACTACCAGAAGTTCAGCACACTCAAAAGAATGCTAACTTAGAAAAATTGCACCACAACCCAAATATATGGTTATTTAACATTATTCATATTATTGCCTAGCAGGGGGACCATAAATAAACCATGTGACTGATGTTCTTTCTCCTCCTCTGTTTTATCAGCAGCAACACAGACTCACTTCTTGTCTCAGTTCCTCCTGGATGGAGGCAGCATTGGTATCCCCCAGCATCTGTACAGCCTCCACACACAGACCTACGGTCTCAGCAGGCCAACAAACCTGGTCCCAGTGTCGCTGCTGGACTGCGTGCCCCCCACGTTGGCCACACAACAGGACAAAGACCAAGTCTTTACGGACAGAAACACAGTGACGGGAGAGGCCGCCACCACCACTGTTAGACATGTGGACAGCAGCTCACTGTCTGAAGACGATGTTTTTTACAACTAGATGTAGCAGCAATGTGATTTTGTTTTGATAAGGACTTTGAAAGCGGACCACCAGCAGAGAGATTCTATCAAAAAGTCTGTAGAAAGTAGTGAAAAGATTAAAGGAGAGAACAGTATTAAGTGTCTGGTCCACAGTTGTATAGACGGAGAGTTCTCTCTGTGGTTGAGGTTAAATCTTTTGTGAATGTGTACAGTTCTACTGTTGTATATTTCTATTTAATGACATATTGTGGAACAGAACTGTGAAGAATCCAGCAGCACTGGTGTAAATATTTGATTATAAAACTTAATTTGTGAAGTTGAAAAAAAAGGAACTTTGTTTTTATTTTTCACTGTCCAGTACTGGATAGAAGTCCAGTCTAAGCTGAGAAATATAGAATTTCAATGCTAGCTCATGAATGAAAAAAATGTCTTATCTTCTGCACTGTTTCCATTTTAAGGTGACGTGTGCAGAGTAGCAGGGCAGGAGGAGGAGCAGGAGGAGGAGCAACATGTCAACAGCAACTGTTTGCAGTGATTTTCTGCTAAGATTCTGCAAATGTGAGACTGAGACGTGGTAGGAGAACGTAGGTGTTAATGTTACCCATCACACTGTTCTTTATAGCACAGGTTCACACAGGTGTTTCACAGAATGTGTTAGGTCCACAGAGGAAATTTACATCAAACAGGAGCAGTTCTGTCACAGCAGAATATTTTTAATTGTGTTCGGTTCATAAACTGTCATTTTAGATCTTATACATTTTTATACATACATCCTTTACTTTTACTCAGCTATAATTAAAGGATATTTTTAATTTTAGCAAGGTTTTCATTTAATGTAATTTTTATTTTAAGGAACCTTTTTCCAAACAATTCACTAATGTTAAACTTTGTAAAAATAAAGGAACGGCAAAATACAGTCGAATTTTTGCGAATTGTTACTTTATTTGCATATTCTATTGTAACATTGCAGAAGCACATGCTAATGTTTATTAGTGCACTAAGACACAAATGGCCGATATCAGATCAACTGTCATGCCATTGAATTACATTAGTTTTTTGTTTTGTCCTCACGGCCGTGGACACTGCTTTATTACAGCTCCGACACGACTTTGAGTTTGGCCCGCTGAGACACAGCGTTCACATTTTAATAAAAGGCAGGACAATGAGCTGAGGTGAGATAAGGTCCTGCAGCTAATGACAGTTTTGCCAGTGCGTAAATGCTGTTAGGCCTCAAGGCTGAAGACATTATGGGAAATAAATGATTAGAGAAGGGCTTATGTGACAAGCTAATCAGGCAGAGATGGATCTGTGCACGTTTGGAATAAGGTCCAGAGATTTCCTATGTGTCACTGCTCATGTCTCTGAGGTGAAGGTCTCTAATATTCTCTCCATCTGCAGGAAGGAACAAGAATTGGGAAATATGGGAGTTGTCATAATGAATTTACGCAAGTTTTCAAAGCAGCAGTCGCTTCAAGATATGTTCATCAGAAACTATTGAGGAAATCCTGCAGCGTGATTAAAAACGTGATAACATTCCACATCTTAGACTTTGAAAGTGCTGTACACACCGGACGTACTAGATGTTTTTTTAACTGAGGTACTGAAACACAATCAGCACTGATTATGCTCAGTTTTTGCACCTTGTCAGTGATTTGTTTACTGCTTCATCATCACACATTTCATAATGAGTCTATTTTGTAAACTCTTAAATGATAAATGCTTTTCTGCATTTACCGGTATGGTGTAAAACTGTTTCTACAAATTTTGGGATAGATCTAAAATGCAGAACTAAGATCATAAAATATCACATTTTAAGTCACTAAGCAGAAAATGAACAGCACTAATGTAGAATTGCTGTTTTATAGGACATTGTTGCAGTGTTTTTATGCATAACATAAAATTTCCATGAGTCTATAATTCTTTTAAGGGATTAAATGAGATCTGTGTGTCTGCCGGTCTAACTGACTGACCAACCACTGTGATCTGTAGAATATTACCTCTGTCCAGGTGATTGTCCCGACCAAACGTCCTGCGTCGGTGACAAACAGTGTCTGTTCTCCAGCTACACTCAGTAACCTGTAGGTCTGTAGTGATATCCAGCAAAACAATGTTAGTTAGTTGTTTGTAACATTAATTTGTGATTTCTAATTTACTACAGAAGTGAATATATTTTTGTATGTTCTACATTAACTATATTTTTCGGAATACGAGTCTCACTTTTTGTCATTCTTGGTTACTGACCTATATGACCTATTTCACGTTTATTTCAACAATGACAGATGCTAGAGGGCACTATTTGCCACTCCTGCAAGTTGCGCTATTTTTTTTTTTCATTCTTTGGCTGTTGCGAATTATACTCAGCAGTGACTTTTATGTTTTTTCATTCATCATTATGCAATTTTTGGAAATAAGTATCTTAAAAGTCTAGGTAATATAAACATCCTGTAAACATCTTCAACATAGAGTTTCACTTTGGTAGATTATTTTGCGGTTGTCGTTGGAAGTAGATCGCAGACATGCTTCTCTGCCTTTCACTTTTGGGAAAGATTCAGCCAAATGGCGTTAGATCAAAGACTGTTGCAACACTCTCATGGTCCCAATTTAAGTTATATAAAATTGTGCTGCTGGCAATAAGCAATTTGAATTTTTCGAAGATGAAAGTACTGAACTGCCTTCAAATATGATTAATTACAGACCAGAAATTGAATAAAATTTTGTTAGTTCTTATCAATTCAAACTCTGATTCTGGTTCCATCACCGTACCTCCTGAACGGTGCTGTGAGGTGACAACAGGACAGAGGATGGATGGATGCAACAGATGTCATCCAGATGTGTCTGAGTGACAAAGATATATCATTATGTAGTTAAGTTCTTTGTCAATGTAAAATATTATATCCATATCATATAAAAATATATACTGTATGTATATCAGTCGTACTGTGATATGACTTCTGCTAGAGATTTCCTCAGACTCACAAACCTGTGCAGTACTATATTATATAAACATTAACATGCGTCTTGTCTGTATTTTCTACGTCTGCTCTTCTGTCAGTCAGTCACAGTCAAACATAGAGACATAGTCTGTCTCTCAAACAGCCCTGGGTGAATCTGAACCCAGTCCAGGCATTCACCTCAGTCTCACAGCCACGCAGGAAAATCAGCAGCTCAGACCGATGCACGAAGCCCTGGAAAATCTGTGACTCTTCAATAGGAGATAAGAAAGAAAAATCAATTTTCGTTGTCGCACTCGATGCTGGAGTTTGAGTGCATGTGAATGTTGGCTGAAGATTTCTCCATGTGATTGCTGTTCAGTGGCCAATTGACTTTTTTTTTTCTCGCAATTGTCAGCTCTCCATGCAGGAGCTTTCAAAGCCCTGAATCAATGCTGCTTTTTTTAACATTAGCAATTTTTAAGGAATTTTTCTTATAGTCAGTCTTCTGCAAGGAATCAGCATGTAGTCTGTGAGGACAGGGTCTTAAAAAAAATCCTAAAATCTTTGCAGAGGACCGATGTCTTACTCATTTTGGGATGACTGAGTCATAATGTCACTAAAGGGATGTCAGGAACTCACCATGTGTGTCCACCACAGGGTACAATGTGTCACTGCTGCTGTTGACAGCATGTTGAATCTCCTCAACTCCAGCTGCTTTCTGAAGCTGAATTTGTTTGCATCCAATAAACTGTCCAATTTTTGTTAAGGGAAGTCTGCAACAGAAAAAAACAAGTTGTGTCACTGTGGAGAAGCAATTTGACAGAAAAGTAAATTTCGCATCAAATATTTGTTGATGTTTATAAAACTAATAGAACATGTTGCCACAGGAGCTCTTTTGTAGACCAAAGGGACGGTTGCGCTGGGTAGATTTGCATTAAGCAGTTGAGTAGCACACCTTTTGATAGTCCAACGTTAAATAATCTCAGCCTCGCATGTATATATATATATATATAACTCTTACTTGGAGTCTGTCCTAGATTTCCTTGCAGTCTACAACCTTCCAACCTTGACTGCCCTGAATCCTGTCGACCATTTCTGAAACTCACGGAAAATGAAAAAATACAAGCAGGGGGCAGCTTATCTCACTAAAATAAGGAAGGTCATCTTTGCACATATTATATTTTAATCCAAGTATTATGGTGGTTAATGCTACTACGGGACGTCCAGTTATATCAGCCGTCAGATTTTATCGGACCAATATAAGCATATTGTGTAATATCTGTAAGAATCGTAATCGTTTTTTCCTCTGATCATGAAAACCCAATAATGCAAAGCCTTGGTTTAGCCAATTGGTGTGTCCCTTAATATTATTTTGGGAGAAAAGGCTGTAAATCAAAGTTGAAGTCACTAGATGGGAGCATTGCTGCTTAATTGATTTTATAGTTATAGAGTGGTTTGTATGGAGAAATCTATAAATATCACCAGGACTATATCAGTATATGTTGATATAAAAATTGGAAATATCAGCAAAAAGCTATTATCGGACAATGTAACAGATTACATTTGCATATCACATTGTTCATTTGCAGGATCTTGCAAAAAAAAACATTAAACTGCAGTGTAGGACCATTGAACGCTGATAGTTCTTGGTCTTAAAGTTCTCAGAGTGTAACTCAGCTCCAGGTTATATCAGTCTTATAACACAGTTCTGTTTTGGAGAAGTAGTTTATAATGTCCGGCACTCAGACAGAAGAACATGATGGGTCTGAGCTCCTGAGACACTTTAAAAACGCCTCTGTCAGAGTGCAGTGCGTGATGATGGCTTGAGTTCAGCTGTAGCCGACAGAGAAAGACAAAGGCGTCAAGTCTAGTCCTCATGTCTTCCAACTGCAGTCGATAAAAGTAACATGTCTGACTGTGTAATAGTTCACTACGTTGAACTGCTGCATCTCAAATTACTTTCTGCTAAACCTTCAGTTTAGACACACATTCTGAGGTCACGATAGTCGGAATTAGTTGCAGAAGTTCGGTCCAGTAAACAGTTTTCTGGAGGACTTTTGAAAACTGTTTTGGTATGTTTTCTATTTTATTTGAAAGTGTTTCCATTTGTCTTCCTACCCTAGTCGTCTCTCCGTCTTTGGTGCATTACTGTCCCACTGGACCGTCTCAGCAGCCCTGGGGTGATGCACCTTTTCACCACATGTTCCTAATGTAATTAGGCCGAGTCGATTTTCAGTCTCCTTTTTGTCTTTTCCTCATTTAGTCTCTTGGTTTTCCCCCATCAGCAGGGCTAGATCTGGGGATAATTGCCAGAATGAGGCGTTTCATATCGTGTCCCAATCATGGCAAATGCACTGACACGAGATATTTTCCCATAATATCTTCCTACCCCTAGCAAATATCTATTGCCAAATCTGTTTTTCTTTCCTACCCATTATATTTTCCTTTCATCTGTTTTAAAGGTGGTAGAATATTTTTTATAGATGTTAAACAACCATAATATCTTACTATCCTCTCTTTTAAAGGTGGTAGCATATTTTTATAGATGTTAAACATCCATTGTATCTAACACATTTAAAAAAAGAGAGTAAGTACATATAATGAGCGTATAATGGGTATCTGTAGATTACTTCCACTAATTTTAGTCACTCGAACATCAGCAACCTGAGGCGCCCCTGGTGGCGAAGGCATGGGGCTGGGACTCAATTAATCCGGCCTCGCCCATCAGTACTACAGCATGTTTTACTTTTCTATATCCTTTTTTGTTTTCTTTCATGAAATTCAATAAAAATACAATTGAGTAAGTAAGTACAATAAGTACAATTAATTTTTTTTAAAAAATTGGTGGGAAAAAGTAAGGTCATGTAAATATCAAATAGTCCTTTGTAAATTCTTTGTGATAATATTACAGCTCTCCTTGTTTTCAACAGACATGGTGCAATTTCAGCTCAACAGAACTGTTGTTATTGTGTTCCCTCCTCAGATGCATCAGAGGATGCACCTCGGCTTCACACAGTTCACAAACATCCACACAATACTGTCTGCGTGTGAGGTTTCTTTTTCTGTCTAATTGTGTAATAGAAAGCAGTGTTTTGGTTCCCATGGAGCACAAATTGAAAATAATGGATGTGCAGATGGTTCACTGGGTTCTTGTTTTTTCCGTGTGACTCAGACGTTATTTGGCTCATGGAAAAGGTGTTCTTATTTACCCTTAAACATATCGACTGAATCCAGCATTCTGTCCCTGTGCAGTGACCATTCACAGAGACTGTTAAATTAAAATTACAGGTTGTTGTGACACAAAGAGCAAAATAAATGACTACTTTCACATTGTCATCATTATCATCATCATTACTGAGACAGACTGTCAACCTGACCAGAGAAAAATATGTCCTTTAAGCCGAGAAAATCAGACAAATGTGCTGTTGCTCATGTAAAAGTAGAAAGTTTCCCTTGAAGTTAACTGAGTTTACATATTATTTTTTATAGCTTACTGTGGATATACTTTCTTCAGTGATGGCAGATGAGGAAGCTTCTTGCTGATGGAGATGGCATCATAGAAAGATGGACGTTGGCCAGAGCGAGACACAGCGTTGGCGAGGAGAGTGGCGAGAAGAACAGGTAGAGCATGGGTGAACTGACCGGTCAGCTCTATGGCCAAGAGAGCAGGAGACACGGTGTGTGTCACAGCTCCAGAAAAAGCAGCTGCACCTTTTATACAGGAAAAAAAAGCAATTGTCAATTAATTAAACCTTATTTATAACACAAATAAGTCTCGTAAATATTTGAATTTAAGGAACACAATAAAATAAAAACAGAATAAACAGCTATAATGATAATGTTATAACAGTTGTTAAATACTCAACTCAAATATACAACCGTGCCTGAGAACAGTGCTGCTTGTCAGTGTGAAACCAGATATGATCTAGAATTAACCCACAATGGTTTACACATGGCCCTAATGTCAGAGAATTACATATCTCAGTTAGTGAGATGATATCGTCTAGACAAACTTCATAATCAGAGTGGAACACTGATGAATAAATCTGTTTGATTAGCATTTAAGTAGAGGTCTTTTAAGGTCGTCAGCATAAGATGTAAAATCAACACCGTTGCATGAAGCCATTCACTTCGAGACAAGTTCTCTACCTGTTTGTCATTGACAAACTCAGACATTCAGCACCAAAATAATCAGAACAAATAAGTGCAAGTGTGGGTAAAATGACAGATTATTTTGCATTGCCCCGAACACTGGTAACGCAGTATAACAGAAACACCAGGATTTTTTTTTTTTTTTACCAGCCAGTGCGTAGCCCCCAGGATTAAAGGCCATTCCCTCTGATGAGAACAAATAAGCTGCAATTTCTCCATGTAAACGACCCAAAGCTGCTCCTAAAAAAAGAAAACAAAAATTGAACACACATAGAGGTTCACAGTCTTTTTACCGTAGCAGCGGTCTCAAACTCAAAGCCTGTAAAACGATATATTTTGGCCCCTACATTGATGCGAAAATTAAATTTATAATATTTTATGGATTTGTTCTCCACGTTTTATGGTAAATCTTTTAGTTCTCAAAACCCTGATTCACAGCCTCCTTCTGGTTCAGTGTTGTATTACACAGAATCTATTGAAAACTGATTTTTTATTACTTTTTATCTTTTGTATTGAACACTGAAAGCTGACGCAGCCCAGAGATTTAATAGTGTGGGGGGTGGCCCTAAACTTATTTGAGTTTTAGACCCGTGCCTCAGAGGAACACATCATTTACACGGTCTGTGTGATGTATTGATTCATTTTCTGTCAAATTTTCTGATGTTGCAACGTACTAGCTTTATGATATCTTATTGTTTATTGCTTGTATTATCCTTTAATAGCTCAAACAACCTTATCTGTTAGACTAGTATTTGCCTGATCGTTGTCATAGCAACCATTGTCATATTTTGGATATTTGCTCACAGCTTTTCCTCCTATTCGTTTAGTTTTCTACTCTTTTTCATACAGTGAATTCTAAGCTTCAGTTCCAGCTTGTCTTTGAAATTTACAATATTGAACAAAACGGTCCGGACTTCTCTGCACTGCGCCAGTTTCTAAATTGTCCTGCAGCTGGTGTTGTGAAGACAATGTAGCCTTTCCTGAATTACAATTCCAGTCAGTCACTTATTCTATAAAATCCCAACATCCTCCAGCCTCTTCCTTCACTCACCGTAGACAAAGACTGGCATGAAGTATCCAGCTGGAACAGGCAGAGTGCAGGCCAGCAGCAGCATCCACATCTCAGACATGACAACAAAAACAAAAAATACAAAAAACCCCAACAACAACACAGACTGTCAAACCTCTGAATCTCTGAACAGCTCCAGCAGCACATGCAGCATGAGTCAGTGTGAGCCTGAGAGCAGGCTGCAGTGGAGATGATCACACATTCGTTTGTACAAATATGTTTCTCCTGTCCCACTGTTTATGCCTTGAGTTTTTTAGGAAATGTAAAATAAAACAATTACTTCTCTGTGTATCCCGGACAAAATAATTCCGTCAGTGATTAAAACATTTGTAATTCTTGTGGTTTAATTGGCAGAATCAAAACTGTTGGCAGAGCCTGGTTTGTTGCATATGTCCCTGAGGGTGAAGGTTTCTTGGAGATACTGAGGCTTATTTTGTTTACCTTCATGAGCAGGAAGAAAAGTAGAGACAGGTAGAAGGGTCTCCCTGAAGAGTTCCACTCCGACAGAGTCTCGGGCTCCAGCGGCACCGAGGTATTATGGATGTGAGAACTCCATGACCTGCTGTCCAATAAGGAGGTAAGGAGCTGCTTCATAGTGTACTGTGGAAATCAACACTGAGGATTATTGTAATTCAAAATCCAATATGACAGCAGAGATTGGTTAGATTTCAAAATTCAGTGAAGTGAAGGCAGTGACAAGGGAACAGACGGTAAATGTGAAAATAAATGTAACATTGGTTTTACAGCAAGAATGCAATTTAAGATCCTCCGATCTCACCTTTGAGGCCATGTATTGACCAGCAGAGTGAGGAAATGTCACAAATGCCAGGAGGAACGCCACCAGGGCAGAGTATAGACACTTTCTGCAGACACAAAACTTTCAATAGTTCTTAGATTTTTTCAACATAAACAGAACAAAGAAAGAATCTGTGTAAACCCTGATATTATACTGACTTCTCTACCATTATTCACATGTATCAACGGTGCACGATTCTGAAAATGTCGCGATTCGATTCAATATCGATTTTTAGGTTCTTTTAGATTAAAAAACAAATTTCTTTTATTTAAATATGCTCTGTCCAGAGCAAAAATGAATGATATAGATATCTGTGATTTTGAATTAGTTTCCAAAATTACTGTAGTTGACAGAGAAAAAGAAAAAACAAATGATGCAAGAAACATTTCAACTGAACTGAACTGCAAAGTTTAAAGTAAATTGATTTGTTTAAAAAAAGAGCTTTTCAAATTAAAGTGCTGTAATCCAAAAACAAACGGTAGAACATTAACAGCTAGCCTGTTGGAATAATAACTATAAAAAAGGTTTGTATTTCAGCACTGGATGGTAGAATGGTAGATTTCTCTGCAGAAACTGAAGGCGGTCCAAATGTTGATGACTGATCATGATCCACTGTGACCTTAATATGGTAATATAACACAACATAATAACACTCATAACATTGCACAAGTGCAATATTGTGCATCAGAAAAAGTCATTAGACATTATTAAACAACACATTATATCCCTTAAGCATCACAGTATAAATCACTTTGTTATTTATAAATTTTAAATCTCGATTCGAGTGCCAATCCAAATATGCAGCTCTAACATGTATAGTAGGGCCCCTTGATTACATTTCTCCCTCACAGCTTCACCACTTAATGCCCACTAAACTCATCAGTCACTCTGACTGCACATACTACCTGTTTATCATACACCTGTTTCATATTGGGGACGTACAACTTTTATATAAAATGCAGCATTTGATTAATTTTCTTTTATCTCATCATCATATGTTCCCATTTGTCAAGCAGATGGGCTTTTTGCAGCACTGGCCCGTAAATCAGCTTGAAATGATAAAAACCTCTCCACCGTCGCACACAGCCGGTGACTCATCAGAAATCTGACTTTGAGTGTTGTTAGGTTGAGATCTCACTCTGTCGTCAGCATCTTAATGAAGACTTCTTTTGTTTTGGTAAATTGCAGCATCCAGCGATGGCAGAATAGGTAGCAGCAGCTCACAGCTCCGCACAGCAGCCTATTTTCAAACAGAGAGTCGACAGAATCCACAATGAGAGACGAGAGGCTGAGTTCAACCAGGAGAGCAATGGAGTGGTGGAAGTCATTAGATGGTCGGAAATCATGACGAGGAGAAGACGGGGGAAAATAATTGGATAAAGTAAATACTAAGAACCAAATGTATCAACAGAAGAATGCACAGTCGGTCTGTCCTGGGTATTGAATACTAAACTCACTCCTCTTTAACAGGACAGACAGAAAGAACGTCATGCAAATGCAGTTTGATGCTGAACTCACCCGAGAGAAGTAAACAGAAGAATCTCCAGTGGATAAAAAGGTAAAGCAGCAGGGAAATTGGTTTTGAACAAGGGCTGAAGAGTCTCTGAGGGAACAGAAGGAATTAAAGTTATTTTCCACAACATCCCAGCACTGTTTTAAATCTAATTGATATTTCCTTCTAAATTGACCTTCTAAATTGGTCTCACTTGTTAGAATCTATTCAAATGTTAAATGTAGTGACAAATTATGGAAGATGTTATTAAATTCTGTGTAGGTTCTCAGTCCTCCAGGTCGGGCTTTACAGGAAACTGGACATAGGTTTCTTCAAGAGGTTTCACCTCTCATCCAAGAGGCTGAACCGAAGAATAACTGACAAAGCCTGAGAAAAAAATCTTCTATCTCCAGTCGCCCTCGAAGTAACCATTTTTGGATGTTAGTAGATTAAGCAATAATATGATATGTCTATGCAAAACTGTGATAAAGATTATGTCGTATATATTTTTATTCTGTTCTTCCAGTGGGCTCGCCACAGTGCAGGAAAATATGTGCATGTGATTTGGGTGGCAGTTGTGGAGACTGCTGCTCCTGTGGCAGATGAAAATGTATGTATGGATATTTTTATCCCTAGACTATCAATATTCCATACAGGGACTGTGCAGCAAAACATCTTTTTAAATAGATATGGCTAACACTGATTTTTTATTTTTTATTTTTTTGCTCTCTTTTATTTTGACTAGATCTGTAATTATGTACATACCTTGGTCTATGTTGTAATTGATTAACTTTACTAGGGTGACTAATGAAGAGCAGTCTATTAGCAGTAGTGACCTAATGGTTAACGAACCCGCCTTGGGCACGGAGAGTTCCAGGTTTAAATCCACCAATTTGACTCTGAGGTCCACTGAGCATGACAACGTCCCCACACTCACTGCTCCCTGGGCACATGTCTTTGTGTGCAGTGGTGTGGATCAAAATGACAAGAAGTTTGCTTTCCTGATTTTTCATAGTCATAGTCTCTTTGACTGGATCTTAGTTTCTATCTGAGAACTTATTGGCAAACAGCCTCACATCCAGATTGGTATAATTGATCAATAGGACAAAGAATTAATGGACTGCTGTTATAAATGGTTGTTTGTCTCCAAATGTGTGTAGTGAACTGAAGATCCCACCACTCTGTTCTCCACAATGTCTGCAGGAATTGCTTCCCGCTCCATCACTGCCCCGAAAAGGATTAGAGAGTCGATTGGATTATAACCTTCAGCGACCTTGAACAACAGAGGTGTGATTTTAACACTGACCTATTCCATCTGTGATGTGCACTTTCTACATCGTCTTGTTTTAAGTCGGGGATTTTTAGACAATATAACGCTCTGTAGTCAACTTGTCAGCTCATCTCCCCCGGGGGATAATGATGTGGCAAGAACTGATTGTGGCCTCCATTACCCTCATCTCCACTCCACACTGTGAAGAAGCGGAAGGTCAGAGCGCCGCAGGCAGCAGCCAAGAAACAAGGTGCATAATGCTTGACGGCAAAGTGCGAGTACATCACCTCCACGCTGAACAACACCCCTAAAGAAGAAAAGGTGAAGGAGAGACACGGGTAACAGAAAAAAGGTGAGTGGCCAACGCAGAGAAAAACAACAGGTGGTGTGTTTGGATGTTCCCAGGGATTATTTCATTAGACATTTTTCCAGGCTTTTGCCAATTTCTTTCTCTGACACTGAAATGATACCATCTCCTGTCCACCCACTGGAAATTGACTTCACGGTGAGAGATCAGAGAAGAAACAGTTGAAAGAGGAGCATAAAACAGGAACAACATTTATAGAATTGAACAGAGAAAGGATTTCAGTAGAAGAGCAGGTAAGTTAAAACTCTACAAGAGGGAAATCAATGATATCCCTGTAATCTCCAGACACTAAGAGCAGATGTGTATCAACTATGAACAGGTTAAGTTTGTCACCACTGATGGGAGCTCCGAAACACCCGGCTACTCCCACTGCAGCCGATACAACCATCATGTCTTTGGCTGCTTTGTCCTAAAAGGGAGAAAACAGGGTTGTAGGTGAGTACAGTGTTCCCTAACCTATTTGCACTACAGACAGGTTAAGTGGCAGATAAATACCTCTTATTAAAAGTCAATTTCCGGTGTTCTGAAATATTTTCCTACCTATAAAATCTTCCTACCTGAATTAACTTGCATGAGCACAAGTGCACACAGCCTATAATTTTCTCCTACCAGACCAGTATACAAGGTTAGAATCTTGTATCAATGACTGCGTCATTTTGAGTTTATTGTTGTTGTCTTCA